>CM055911.1:10559507-10647308 GCA_029582155.1 Panopea generosa | reverse complement strand
GATGATAGTACTAGGTCTGGTCTGCCTAATGTCAGTATAGTTGATCAGCATTTTGATAGTACTAGGTCTGGTCGGCCTAATGTCAGTATAAGTTGATCAGCATTTAGAGATCGTACTAGGTCTGGTCGGCCTAATGTCAGTATAAGTTGACCAGCATTTAGAGGATCGTACTAGGTCTGGTCGGCCTAATGTCAGTATAAGTTGACAGCATTTAGAGGATAGTACTAGGTCTGGTCGGCCTAATGTCAGTATAAGTTGATCAGCATTTAGAGGATAGTACTAGGTCTGGTCGGCCTAATGTCAGTATAAGTTGACAGCATTTAGATGATAGTACTAGGTCTGGTCGGCCTAATGTCAGTATAGTTGATAGCATTTAGATGATAGTACTAGGTCTGGTCGGCCTAATGTCAGTATAAGTTGATCAGCATTTAGAGGATCGTACTAGGTCTGGTCGGCCTAATGTCAGTATAAGTTGACCAGCATTTAGAGGATAGTACTAGGTCCGGTCGGCCTAATGTCAGTATAAGTTGACCAGCATTTAGAGGATAGTACTAGGTCGGTCGGCCTAATGTCAGTATAAGTTGACCAGCATTTAGAGGATAGTACTAGGTCTGGTCGGCCTAATGTCAGTATAAGTTGACCAGCATTTAGAGGATAGTACTAGGTCGGTCGGCCTAATGTCAGTATAAGTTGACCAGCATTTAGAGATAGTACTAGGTCTGGTCGGCCTAATGTCAGTATAGTTGACCAGCATTTAGAGGATAGTACTAGTCTGGTCGGCCTAATGTCAGTATAAGTTGACCAGCATTTAGAGATAGTACTAGGTCTGGTCGGCAATGTCAGTATAAGTTGACCAGCATTTAGAGGATAGTTCTAGGTCTGGCCGGTCTAATGTCAGTATAAGTTGACCAGCATTTAGAGGATAGTACTAGGTCTGGCCGGCCTAATGTCAGTATAAGTTGACCAGCATTTAGAGGATAGTACTAGGTCTTGCCGGCCTAATGTCAGTATAAGTTGACCAGCATTTAGAGGATAGTACTAGGTCTGGTCGCCTAATGTCAGTATAAGTTGACCAGCATTTAGAGGATAGTACTAGGTCTGGTCGGCCTAATGTCAGTATAAGTTGACCAGCATTTAGATGATAGTACTAGGTCTGGTCGCCTAATGTCAGTATTAGTTGACCAGCATTTAGAGATAGTACTAGGTCTTCGGCCTAATGTCAGTATAAGTTGACCAGCATTTAGAGGATAGTACTAGTCTGGTCGGCCTAATGTCAGTATAAGTTGACCAGCATTTAGAGGATAGTACTAGGTCTGGCCGGCCTAATGTCAGTATAAGTTGACCAGCATTTAGAGATAGTACTAGGTCTGGTCGGACTAATGTCAGTATAAGTTGACCAGCATTTAGAGATAGTACTAGGTCTGGCCGTCTAATGTCAGTATAAGTTGACCAGCATTTAGAGGATAGTACTAGGTCTGGCGGCCTAATGTCAGTATAAGTTGACCAGCATTTAGAGGATAGTACTAGGTCTTCGGCCTAATGTCAGTATAAGTTGACCAGCATTTAGAGGATAGTACTAGGTCTGGTCTGCCTAATGTCAGTATAGTTGACCAGCATTTAGAGATAGTACTAGATCTGGTCGGCCTAATGTCAGTATAAGTTGACCAGCATTTAGAGGATAGTACTAGTCTGGTCGGCCTAATGTCAGTATAAATTGACCAGCATTTAGAGGATAGTACTAGGTCTGGCGGCCTAATGTCAGTATAAGTTGACCAGCATTTAGAGGATAGTACTAGGTCTGGTCGCCTAATGTCAGTATAAGTTGACAGCATTTAGAGATAGTACTAGGTCTGGCGGCCTAATGTCAGTATAAGTTGACCAGCATTTAGAGGATAGTACTAGGTCTGGTCGCCTAATGTCAGTATAAGTTGACCAGCATTTAGAGGATAGTACTAGGTCTGGTCGGCCTAATGTCAGTATAAGTTGACCAGCATTTAGAGGATAGTACTAGGTCTGGTCGGCCTAATGTCAGTATAAGTTGACCAGCATTTAGATGATAGTACTAGGTCTGGTCGGCCTAATGTCAGTATAAGTTGACCAGCATTTAGATGATAGTACTAGGTCTTGCCGGCCTAATGTCAGTATAATTGACCAGCATTTAGATGATAGTACTAGGTCTGGTCGCCTAATGTCAGTATAGTTGACCAGCATTTAGATGATAGTACTAGGTCTGGTCGGCCTAATGTCAGTATAAGTTGACCAGCATTTAGAGGATAGTTCTAGGTCTGTCGGCCTAATGTCAGTATAAGTTGACCAGCATTTAGAGATAGTACTAGGTCTGGTCGGCCTAATGTCAGTATAAGTTGACCAGCATTTTGAGGATAGTACTAGGTCTGGTCGGACTAATGTCAGTATAAGTTGACCAGCATTTAGGATAGTACTAGGTCTGGCGGCCTAATGTCAGTATAAGTTGACCAGCATTTAGAGATAGTACTAGGTCTGGTCGGCTAATGTCAGTATAAGTTGACCAGCATTTAGAGGATAGTACTAGGTCTGGTCGGCCTAATGTCAGTATAAGTTGACCAGCATTTAGAGGATAGTACTAGGTCTGGTCGGCCTAATGTCAGTATAAGTTGACCAGCATTTAGAGGATAGTACTAGGTCTGGTCGGCCTAATGTCAGTATAAGTTGACCAGCATTTGAGGATAGTACTAGGTCTGGTCGACCTAATGTCAGTATAAGTTGACAGCATTTAGAGGATAGTACTAGGTCTGGTCGGCCTAATGTCACTATAAGTTGACCAGCATTTAGAGATAGTACTATAGTCTGGTCGGCCTAATGTCAGTATAAGTTGACCAGCATTTAGAGGATAGTACTAGGTCTGGTCGGCCTAATGTCAGTATAAGTTGACCAGCATTTAGAGGATAGTACTAGGTCTGGTCGGCCTAATGTCAGTATAAGTTGACCAGCATTTAGAGGATAGTACTAGGTCTGGCGGCCTAATGTCAGTATAAGTTGACCAGCATTTTGAGGATAGTACTAGGTCTGGTCGGCTAATGTCAGTATAAGTTGACCAGCATTTAGAGGATAGTACTAGGTCTGGCCGGCCTAATGTCAGTATAAGTTGACCAGCATTTGAGATAGTACTAGGTCTGGTCGGCCTAATGTCAGTATAAGTTGACCAGCATTTAGAGGATAGTACTAGGTCTGGCGGTCTAATGTCAGTATAAGTTGACCAGCATTTAGAGGATAGTACTAGGTCTGGTCGGCCTAATGTCAGTATAAGTTGACCAGCATTTAGAGGATAGTACTAGGTCTGGTCGGCCTAATGTCAGTATAAGTTGACCAGCATTTAGAGGATAGTACTAGGTCTGGTCACCTAATGTCAGTATAAGTTGACCAGCATTTAGAATAGTACTAGTCTAGTCTGGCCTAATGTCAGTATAAGTTGACCAGCATTTAGAGGATAGTACTAGGTCTGGTCGGCCTAATGTCAGTATAAGTTGACCAGCATTTAGAGGATAGTACTAGGTCTGGTCGGCCTAATGTCAGTATAAGTTTATCAGCATTTAGAGGATAGTACTAGGTCTGGTCGCAATATCATATAAGTTTACAGCATTTAGAGGATAGTACTAGGTCTGGTCGGCCTAATGTCAGTATAAGTTTATCAGCATTTAGAGGATAGTACTAGGTCTGGTCAGCCTAATGTCATTATAGTTGACCAGATGGAGCATCATGCATATGTCTGCCCATCTCTTTCATTAGAACAGAAATAAAAAGTGGACAATAAATGACAATACACACAATATATTTCAGAAATGACTACGAGTGTACTTCGTGTGGTCCGCTGAATGGTTTAATGACAGTCATATGTGAATATAAACACAACATGTCCAGTACCAGACTGATTTTCTCTCCGCTCTGTTTGTTGGAATTCTTGGATTGATCCTATTTGTTGGACTGTTTCCAGCCAGTTTTGTTTACATCGAGCACTACGAGGTAAGTGTATGTTTCAGACTGCAACAAAAACTTTTCAGGACTAGTCTGTCCCAGAACCTGATATCTCCTAAATCAGTCTACTAACTTTCAATGAAAATGCAGAAAATTTTATGCCTGTCCAACAATTCATAGTTGAACATTTACTAACTGTGACGCCATTCAAACTTCAGGTTGAAGCAGCTGCCCAGTTGACTCAAATGTGGCTTTCCCAACATTGCTATTTAATGAATCTGTTCATGAGAGCTGGGCCATGCTAAGACTATTTCAGGATTATAGTCCTTAGGACATAACATAGTCTGAAGTCAGTTTTTATATTCCGTAAATAAAAGAAGACCTGAAATTTTCATCAAGTTTCATTTTCTAAATTTTTTACAATATAACCATAATTTTATTCAGTTTCAGCAAGAAACTATGTAAATTTCTCCCAACATCTTGCTAAGCTTGTTCCATTTCCATTTCAATAGAAAGTCATAGAAATAATTGGGCAATACGTTTGGAACTCTTTCGTATTCCAGTTAAAAATGTCATAGGGTCTCGGACTATATTTTTAGCAGACTGATGTTTTATTAATTTATTCAATGATGTATTCAGAAAGATAGGAAACTCTGACTTAATGTTGATACAATAGTAAGCAAAGGATTAATTATTTGGCAAAATAATCATTCAGAATGCACAGACATCTGATTCCTTACATGTAAAATATCAGTTGCATACAACCTTGGATGTATATTGTTTTGAACATTCAAAATGATCTTAAGTTAAATAACATTGCATTTTGAATTAAAATTGAATTATTTTTTTATGCCCCCCCCCCCCCCAAAATTTTTTGAGTGGCAAATAGTAATCGCAGCGTCCGTCCGTCTGTCCGTCCGGGCACACAAATGGGTAGTTAAGTGTCTAGGGTTTAGGGTTAGTAATTTTTATGGACAGTTGAAAAGTAGTTGAAAAAAATAATTACATTGCTGTTTCTAGCCACTTAAAAACAGCATTTATGTGGCTTTTTTTTCTCTTATGTGGCTAAAATTATCTAAAATTTAGCCACACAAGTAATAAGATTGACGCAAAGAAGCCACTTAAATACCCATTTGTGAGAACTTCCTTCTGTCCTTCCGTCCGGTATTTCGTTTCCAGCCTGTAACTTTGTCATGCATAGATGGATTTTGTTGATACTTGCAACAAATGATCAACAGAACATGACGACGTGTCGCGAGTAAGACCAACACCCGTACCTCAAAGTTCAAGGTCACAATTTCAGTTTGTTTGACAACACTTTGAGTTTATGTAAGATTTTGTTTCTGGCCTGTAACTTTGTAATGCATAGATGAATTTTAATGATACTTGCTACAAATGATCAACATAACATCATGACATGTTGGGGGGCGGGGGGGGGGGCGTGTGACACTTAACAGTGACATTTCTTGTGTTTATTTTTTTAGTTGCAGTTTAAAAAGACTTATTATCACAAGTATTTTAACAATTTTAAACACAGTCAACTGGGAATGATCTTAATTTGTTGAGATTTTTATTCTGTAAAGTAGATTGCGCTAAATTTTGCGTGAATAGCTAGAGCATTCACAAAATATTAATCTTTATTACTTTTCTCTACCTAATTTTTTGATTAATTGAAATCTACATGTCAGTTCTACGTGTCAGTTTTCTTATGTTTATTTAAATATTGTACATTTATTTTAAAAATGTTGTTAAAATTAATTTATAAAAATTTAAAACTTACTAATTTATAATGCTTTCCTTTAAGAGTTTTGGCTAATATGTCCAGGATATGTTGTCTAATTCTACTTGTAGTGTAATTGAAACAGAAATTGTCATGATGACTTCCCTCTTACTGTAGAACACAGTCCAAAAAATTTGTGAGAATTTGTTGCTGTGTGGTGTTTAGTGTCACATTCAACAATTTTCCACTTATATCAGAACTGTCTATTTGAGAAAGTATTCTCAGAACTGCCACACTACACTAGAGTATTATCCCACAGACACATGTGGTATGATACCTCGCCCAGTCACATTATACTGACACACTGGAGTATCATCCCACAGACACATGTGGTATGACACCTCGCCCAGTCACATTATACTGACACACTGGAGTATCATCCCTTAGACACATGTGATATGATACCTCGCCCAGTCACATTATACTGACACACTGGAGTATCATCCCTTAGACACATGTGGTATGACACCTCGCCCAGTCACATTATACTGACACACTGGAGTATCATCCCTTAGACACATGTGGTATGACACCTCGCCCAGTCACCTTATACTGACACACTGGAGTATCATCCCTTAGACACATGTGGTAGGATACCTCGTCCAGTCACATTATACTGACACTGGAGTATCATCCCACAGACACATGTGGTATGACACCTCGCCCAGTCACATTATACTGACACACTGGAGTATCATCCCTGAGACACATGTGGTAGGATACCTCGTCCAGTCACATTATACTGACTCACTGGAGTATCATCCCACAGACACATGTGGTATGACACCTCGCCCAGTCACATTATACTGACACACTGGAGTATCATCCCTGAGACACATGTGGTAGGATACCTCGTCCAGTCACATTATACTGACACACTGGAGTATCATCCCACAGACACATGTGGTATGACACCTCGCCCCAGTCACATTATACTGACATACTGGAGTATCATCCCACAGACACATGTGGTATGACACCTCACCCAGTCACAGTATACTGACACACTGGAGTATCATCCCACAAACACATGTGGTAGGATACCTCGTCCAGTCACATATACTGACACACTGGAGTATCATCCACTGACACATGCAGTATGACACCTCGCCCAGTCACATTATACTGACACACTGGAGTATCATCCCATAGACACATGTGGTATGACACCTCGCCCAAGTCACATTATACTGACACTGGAGTATCATCCCACAAACACATGTGGTATGACACCTCGCCCAGTCACATTATACTGACACACTGGAGTATCATCCCACAGACACATGTGGTATGACACCTCGCCCAGTCACTTTATACTGACACTGGAGTATCATCCCACAAACACATGTGGTAGGACACCTCGCCCAGTCACATTATACTGACACATTGGAGTATCATCCCACAGACACATGCAGTATGACACCTCGCCCAGTCACATTATACTGACACACTGGAGTATCATCCCACAAACAAATGTGGTATGATACCTCGCCCAGTCACATTATACTGACACACTGGTGTATCATCCCACAGACACATGTGGTATGACACCTCACCCAGTCACATTATACTGACACACTGGAGTATCATCCCACAGACACATGCAGTATGACACCTCGCCCAGTCACATTATACTGACACACTTGAGTATCATCCCGCAGGCACATGTGGTATAATACCTCGCCCAGTCACATTATACTGACACACTGGAGTATCATCCCACAAACACATGTGGTATAACACCTCGCCCAGTCACATTATACTGACACACTGGAGTATCATCCCACAGACACATGTGGTAGGATACCTCGCCCAGTCACATTATACTGACACACTGGAGTATCATCCCACAAACACATGTGGTAGGATACCTTGTCCAGTCACATTATACTGACACACTGGAGTATCATCCCACAGACATATGTGGTAAGACACTTCGCCCAGTCACATTATACTGACACTGGAGTATCATCCCACAGACACATGTGGTAGGATACCTCGCCCAGTCACATTATACTGACACACTGGAGTATCATCCCACAAACACATGTGGTAGGATACCTCGTCCAGTCACATTATACTGACACACTGGAGAATCATCCCACAGACATATGTGGTAAGACACCTCGCCCAGTCCACATTATACTGACACACTGGAGTATCATCCCACAGACACATGTGGTATGACACCTCGCCCAGTCACATTATACTGACACCAGGCTGACTATACCTAGAACTATCCTTTAAATGCTGAGTGCCAAGCGAGGAAGCTTCTAGTACCATTTTTCATGTCTTTGGTATGCCCGGGCAGAGGATTGAACCCACAACCTTCCACATGTGAGGCGGATGCTCTACCACTTGTACATGCCAGGTACTTTATGTGAGGAAAGGTTTTCCAGTTCTTTGCATTAGGGAGATGGATCTACTCAGTTTTATTCTTAGGTCTACATCTACCATCAACACAGGATATATTTTTATGTGTTAAAACTGGCATTTAACTTCATTCCAAACAAAATATTGAAACAGCAGGCAGTTTAAAAACAGTGATCACCTATGAACTTCTATTTATTTTTTATAATTGTAGATTGCATTGGCACAGAGCAAAATGACAAATAAAGTTGACCGAGATACAGTATATTACCCAGGATGCTATGTACTTGGTGTGGACACAAAGTTAGTTCGTTTCACAGGCTCGGTACACAGTATTACAGATGAGATGAATATATTCACACTGGACACTATTGCCATCACCATGAAATACAGTCTGCAGTACTTTCTGAGGTGAGGAGTAACTGTATGTTTGTGGGAGGGTGGTGCTGGTGTAGTGGATAGGCTTATAGTAGAGGTGGCAGACTTGGTCCTAGACACGGCCCAGTTGCATTTCATTAACATTTAACATCTTGCCAGACAGTTGCACCCCCTTTTTTTAGTGATGATAATACCATTCTTGCGCTGACAGTCATACGGTCTGCAATTTGGTTCAAATATTTTTAAAATGGTTCATAGGGACTGCGATTTCTTGCTTCAGATGAGTAAAGCAAAAGATGGATGTTTTTATTAATATTTGACAACTTCTTTGATTATTTTAAAAAAAATAGGGGTGTCACAGCACTTTTTTTTTTAAAAAACAGAAACGAGCTGGTTAACCCACCAGTTTTTGTACACCAAGCACACCAAAAATGCATTTCAAATGCATTTGTTTGCGTGACAAACGTGATTGTTTTGCGATTGAAATGCATTTTAGTTTCATTTGTGGTTTGCATTTTTTTATGATAAAATTGAACGTTGGAAAAAATGTGAAAATGCAGTTCAAAACAATACTAAATGCATTTTAGCCTGCGTTTGCATTCGAATCGTTTACTGTGTATAGTTTACCGTGTATCGTTTACCATTTATTGTTAACACGGTGTGCTCACCAATCACATCATCTCTGGTTGTCCAATTGTTCACCCATTACAAAATATTTGGTTGCAGTAGAATAAATAGTAAGAACTATATATTTAACGAAATCACCGCGTGTTATATAATATAGTATATTGATTAAATAAATTAAATAATATTGATTAAAATCTTTCTGAAAGATTGCTAACTACGCCACCCTATTTTAGATATGGTCTACCATATAGGTGATGATTTGTAGTGTGACAGCAGATTAATATGTTACATAAAACTCAATCTTTGAAATTAAATACACGTGGTAAGCGCATCATGTCAATTTCATCAGATTAACATGTTACGGTCACGTAATAATTATATGGCCGCTCAGACTGGTTCACACTAAAGTTAACATTAAGGTATCGAAGAAGTATATAATAAATAAATGTGAACCAGTCTGTGTTGTTAAACATGTATCTGGAGTGGTGTATAATTTGCTTCTATCCAAAAAATGGAGTATAGAAGCCCCAGGCTAGTATTAATCTTTATGCATTATTTACCGATATTTTTGCAATTATAATTCCTGTTTTGAAATTCGATAGATTTTCATGCAAAATAATTATAGCAATTCTTTAACAAAAGAATAAATATATAATCTGCAAACTTAAGATAAATATATTTACAAATTCACATGCCTTAATTTATACAGCGAATGCACATGCTTTATGGCTATAACTCTGACACAATTTATTTCTGACCTCATGCTAATGTGAAATGTCATTACTCTGACAGTTCCCTGCGTCATTTATTTTTACATTGCGTTCTATTTCACTAATGTAAATGCATGTGGGGTTGTGAGATTTCTGTAATCTACAAGACATGTTACGGCAAATACCCCCACCCCACAAAAGTGCATAGATGAGTAGTCACTGTAAATAAAATATAAAAAGCATTTGAAACTAATACCATACCGGTTTATCATCTTTGAGTTAACTTTAATCCATTATTTTTATAAATTTCCTATGAAATCTGAAAAAGTGTTTAAATTTTTTAATATAAATGACATAAACATGTCTGACACTTTCAAGGAGTTTTATGTACATTACATCGATAGAATTCCTTTGATATCCTTACATAAAAAATTTAAAAGATACCCACTAAGTGAAATAGCATGTGTCATAATAATGTTTGTTTCACTGGTGATGTCATTGGACATTGACACAAGGCGATAATGAAATGAACAGCGTGTTCATTCTGTTCAACCAGTCCGATGTAACAAACATATTTTCTAAAAAATAGCATGAAAACTTTTCCTAAATGACAGTCATATAACAAAACAGTGACATAAATCGGTGTGTAGATAAATAGATCAGTTAATTTTGGGGAGTTGTGTAAGCAGGCCATGCGTCACCTGATTGTTTGATCACACTTTTACACTTTTACAAGCAAAGACACAATGCCCAAGGCAATGTTTTTCACGGATAATTCGGGATTGAGAAGAATTAAATTAAAGTTACAGGTATAGCCATTTATGGTATTTAAATGACTAAAAGAGCAATCATTTCAATTAATTATTTATTTCATTGTCAATATACCTATGATAATATTAGAGGATATCCATATCTCAAAGGCATATCCTAAAATCGCATTTAAATTTTGTTGCATTTAACGTTTGCATTATAATTTTGTATCCTTCATCCTGTTGCGTCCGTGTAACCTTTCGTGTATCGTTTCGTTTATTGTTTCGTGTATCGTTGCATTGGCAATTTTAATCCTTTTGCATAATGTTTAAAACGCGTTTGATATTTGTTTTGTTTGCCTTAGTTTGGTGTACTAGAATGGATTACGGTCTGTATGTGTGGGTACATTCCTGCTATGAAAAAACTTTTCTGTGTGAAATATATTTTTACTACACCTTTTTTTATATAGAACAAAGAGCAAAATTCAGCTAGTTGAAAACTGACTCTTGATTAACAAAAGATCGGACCCTATTTCACAATCTAACTAATAGATATTTTTTATTGAATGAAATCCATTAACTGCAGTTTTTTATACATCTCTACTGCTGGTGCTTAAATTAATTATCTCTGCATTTCGACAAATGTAAGAGTTAAACATGTACAATGTCGTGGGTTTGCGAATTACTTTTCAAATCAGTTATTTTCTTATTTGTCCTTCTTTGAACCATTAAGTTGGTTGTATAGCATTGCTTTCAATAATTGTCCAGTTATATTGCAATAGTGTCTACTTAAGACAGTAATTTAATTTCAGGTCAACCATTCCTGGAACTTTTGTCTAGCCAGGAAGCTTCTAATACCATTTTCAAGTCTTTACTATGACCCATACAGGGATTAAACCCATGACCTTCCACATGTGAGACGGACACTCTACCCCTTGGCCACCATTGAAGTTAAACCATTAGGAAGAGTGTCAATATCCCAATGAAACAGGAAGCAATAAAACATCCCTGGAGATGGCATATCTTTTCCAAACCTCAAACCCATGAAAGATTTTTAATATTTATTATCCATTTACAGGCCTAAGGAAGTAGGAAAACTATACACTATGTTCATGAAGGACTATGACGAAGTTTTCCAGAAAATAGTGAAGAGCTCGATACGAAACCTGGCTGGAACATCCATGACCGTAGACTGGTTCAGGTTTAATCGAACCCATGTTGAGAAAACTATGCATGCAATGTTAAGGAAAAGACTTGGAGGTAATATGCTGGATGTTTCATGTTGAGAAACTTGTGTAACAAAAGATACCGGTTAACGAATGTCAAATTACAATTTTGTTTATCTGATAACTTACAATTGTAATAAATTCATGATATGTGAAGAAAACAGGGGGATATATTGAAATGGCATATGTCAATCTGTCCATCAGGCTTTGGATCAATAAAGTTATGGATGCAAGTCCTCCCACAGTTTTAACCTGATTCAAGCCGGGCCCAATTAGCTCAGTCGGTTACGCGTCTGACTATCAATCCAGGGGTCGTGAGTTCGAATCCCCGCCCGGCAACAGTCTCCGTGATGATTGATATACGACATTGTGTCTCATTATCATTCGTCTCTCACCACTGATTCAAGTGGGAAAGTTATCAGTTACTTGCGGAGATGAGGTGTGCTCGAGTACTGGTTAATCCCAGGAAACAGTTGTTAGGTTAACTGATCGTCTGTTAGCCCTCGATGGCATAAAAATGACACTAAATATTCAATCAATCAATCAATAACCTGATTCAAATAAAACTTACTTTACAGCAGAAACATTGCCTGTGGTCTTAAATGTTTTTAGCTTGCTGGGACAAAGTCAAGGGGGCCTTTCTCATGACCCCGGCGTCGTCGTCGGTGGTGGTGGTGGCGGTGGCGGCGGCGGTGTCGTCTGTATATGATAGAATTTGCTTAAACTCTGCAGTTTTGCAGGTACATGTATCAAGGTTCTAGGTTGATTCTGCATATTCATTTATTGATGTGATTTTTTTTAAATCTGTATGGCAAATAGTTGTTTTTATATGTTAAAGTGAACCTGGAATATTCTTTCCTGTTGGCATCGATTAACCTATAATGTGTTGGTTAGTATGCCATAAAAACCCATTCATTCATTCCAAACAAGCATAGTTGAAGGTGGAGGAAGACTTCAGAATGAAGTCCAGTAGAACAACTGTCAGTTTTCTCGCATAAACATTTTGGATTGAATAGGTTTAAACCTAAGACTTTAGTGACGATACGTGCAAGGTGAGTGATTGTGAGTCAATACCTTAGACCATTTAGCCATGGGAGACCCCTTTTTTTTGCTTATATATAGACACCATAGAAAGCAAATCTTTTCTTATACAGCACTTTAGGCCAAAATTAAAATATTGTTTGTTTGCTGTCTCCTTACTTACCCATCAACAAAGCTGCCTACTAAAAGAAAAAAATCTCAGATTTTGCAAACAGTTGTTTTTTTTTCATCCAAGGAATTGCATGTACATGTACATGTATACGTACAACATAAATTGTTAAAATTTAGAGACAGTTAGGAAAACATTTTGAAGCCTCAGTAAGAATTCACAATATTATATTTTTATTATTTAATCAAACAGATTGAGAAGGAACGGGAGTTTTTCTATCAAGAGAAGACTGTGATTGACAAGCAGACTGAGCAGCAAACCAAGTATATAAAGAATCATGGTAAGTTTTACTCTAAACTCAAGTCAGATGATACAGTGTCTACCTGACATGTTGGAGGTGGCGTGTACCATACCTGGACCTAAACTCAAGTCAGGTGATACAGTGTCTATCTGACATGTTGGAGGTGGCGTGTTCCGTACCTGGACCTAAACTCAAGTCAGGTGATACAGTGTCTACCTGACATGTTGGAGGTGGCGTGTTCCGTACCTGGACCTAAACTCAAGTCAGGTGATACAGTGTCTACCTGACATGTTGGAGGTGGCGTGTTCCGTACCTGGACCTAAACTCAAGTCAGGTGATACAGTGTCTACCTGACATGTTGGAGGTGGCGTGTTCCGTACCTGGACCTAAACTCAAGTCAGGTGATACAGTGTCTACCTGACATGTTGGAGGTGGCGTGTTCCGTACCTGGACCTAAACTCAAGTCAGGTGATACAGTGTCTACCTGACATGTTGGAGGTGGCGTGTTCCGTACCTGGACCTAAACTCAAGTCAGGTGATACAGTGTCTACCTGACATGTTGGAGGTGGCGTGTTCCGTACCTGGACCTAAACTCAAGTCAGGTGATACAGTGTCTACCTGACATGTTGGAGGTGGCGTGTTCCGTACCTGGACCTAAACTCAAGTCAGGTGATACAGTGTCTACCTGACATGTTGGAGGTGGCGTGTTCCGTACCTGGACCTAAACTCAAGTCAGGTGATACAGTGTCTACCTGACATGTTGGAGGTGGCGTGTTCCGTACCTGGACCTAAACTCAAGTCAGGTGATACAGTGTCTACCTGACATGTTGGAGGTGGCGTGTTCCGTACCTGGACCTAAACTCAAGTCAGGTGATACAGTGTCTACCTGACATGTTGGAGGTGGCGTGTTCCGTACCTGGACCTAAACTCAAGTCAGGTGATACAGTGTCTACCTGACATGTTGGAGGTGGCGTGTTCCGTACCTGGACCTAAACTCAAGTCAGGTGATACAGTGTCTACCTGACATGTTGGAGGTGGCGTGTTCCGTACCTGGACCTAAACTCAAGTCAGGTGATACAGTGTCTACCTGACATGTTGGAGGTGGCGTGTTCCGTACCTGGACCTAAACTCAAGTCAGGTGATACAGTGTCTACCTGACATGTTGGAGGTGGCGTGTTCCGTACCTGGACCTAAACTCAAGTCAGGTGATACAGTGTCTACCTGACATGTTGGAGGTGGCGTGTTCCGTACCTGGACCTAAACTCAAGTCAGGTGATACAGTGTCTACCTGACATGTTGGAGGTGGCGTGTTCCGTACCTGGACCTAAACTCAAGTCAGGTGATACAGTGTCTACCTGACATGTTGGAGGTGGCGTGTTCCGTACCTGGACCTAAACTCAAGTCAGGTGATACAGTGTCTACCTGACATGTTGGAGGTGGCGTGTTCCGTACCTGGACCTAAACTCAAGTCAGGTGATACAGTGTCTACCTGACATGTTGGAGGTGGCATGTTCCATACCTGGACCTAAACTCAAGTCAAGTGATACAGTGTCTACCTGACATGTTGGAGGTGGCGTGTTCCGTACCTGGACCTAAACTCAAGTCAGGTGATACAGTGTCTACCTGACATGTTGGAGGTGGCGTGTTCCATACCTGGACCTAAATTCATAAATATTTTGAGTCTGAGATTTAGACTTAGATTCAAATTGTTGAAACTTTCTTATTCAAATAAAATCTTTTTAACAAGCAATTTGCTATATTTGTTTGCAAAAGCAAGCAGTTTTAATTATTATTTAACAGAAAATGTTACATAATCTCATTTCTTACCAATAATTGTATTTTTACAGGGTTTTACAAAAATGCAAGATTTGAGTCTGAGTCTGATTCTCAGACTCAAATTGTTGATGAATTTAGGCCCAGATCACATACCAGCTTGGTTCCAATAGCTTTTTGACTTCAAGATTGTTTGGCTGAAATCTGACCAGCCAATTGCATTCATGTTTAGTATAAATGATCCCTGTGAGGAGGGGTTTAGGATATACAGGGGCCCAGTAAGGGACTTTGCTTTTTACATAGTATGGGGAGATGGTTGCCAGTGAGGGGATTCCAAATAAAGGGACTAGGGTTGGTTTGGGTTCATTAAGGGGACTTATTTTTAAATGGGATAGCTATGGGATAACAGATTATTTCATTTTTCTCATCAATGACATCTTTAAAGGCTTTATTCATTCAAAATTTAAAAAGAAGAAACAGGTGAACGAGATTTTTTTCAATTGAGTTTACACTATTTCCAATATATTTCATATTATATATTATGATATATCCAGTTTTATTGATGGACAAAGACTTCAGATTGAATCTGAGTAGAGCCACTGTCCTTTCGCAAGTAACTGTCAAACTTTCTCACATATAGTTTAAGGACCAAGCTGTGCTCAAACTTATGACATCAGCGGTGAGATTTAAGTGGCGACAGCACCTTAGACCACTCAGACATGGAGGTCCCGTCAGGGGCATTCATCACCTTCGGTGATTGTCTGGTTATTACATGTATGATTCTTTGTTAAATGTACAAAAAATACAGAATCAGGTAAATTGTATTTACAGTGATTTTTTGTTCCAGCATCTGCATTTCTGTTTTAGCCAATGAGATTAGTTTGCCTTTTATTCAACAAATGAGATTAGGACTATATTTATTTTTCAGCCAATGAAATTGTCCAGGAAGGAAAACATAAGAGCGATGCAATAGCTGTAATATCTGTAGCTGAAAAAGAAAAACAAGTTCAAACATCATATGTCAAGGCCTTGAAAAGCATGTACTCACGTCTGAATGTGACCCAGGAAGATCACAAGGTCTCACTGATGATGGTACGGGCATTGGAAGACAATGTAGCAAACTTGTATGCAGGATATGGATATGAGAAAAATACTATACACGCACCTTAATGGTATTAAGGAGCTATTGTTTGTAATATATATATATATATATATATATATATATATATATATATATATATATATATATATATATATATCTTTTTTTTTTTTTTTTTTCTTTTTTCAGTTAAACTGTTTTATTTTTTATTAATGATATTAACTTGAAATTATTCACAACAGTATACGAATAAATGAAAATACACCATCTCAGAATATAATGCATATCTCTCTGTATTGACAAACATATACAAAACTAGAAAAATGCCAATATGACACAGATGCCCCAGCTATATTATTATATCAAAATTAAGTAGAAGAACAGGCCTCGATATCTCGAAGAACTCAAATCTGTGATTTTACTTAAACCCAAATAGTGTGCAATTTTTAGATTGTTATCTATTATTAAACTTTTATAACATTCTCTATTAATGGCCTTGTGAAAATTTATTTTTTTTATCAATTATTGAACAACACTTGAAATTTGATAGATTTCCTTTTTATACAGTACGTCAAAAGGATTAGGTTCTGATTTGTATTTTAAATTTAAAATAATTTAGTTTTTTTCCATCTCTTACTGTATTGTTAATATCCATTCTCTTACTGTATTGTTAATAGATGGCGATATTCAAATTAATAGAGACTCATATAAATTCTATGTAATTTATTTTTGAATATTTTCAAAATGATTAAAAAAGATTGTGATTTATTGCTGAAGATGAGTAGAGCAAAGGCTGCCACAGCAATAATGACCTTTATTTGGGTTTTACCAGGTGGATGTATTTTAGGGCAGTTGAGCCAGTTTTTTTTGTTTTTTTTAAAAATAGAAGGTGCACTGCATGGTCGACATACCAGCTATTATGTATTTTCATATGAAAAAAAATACTTTAAAAGCTTTTCGATGTGGTCAAACTGGACATTATTTAATATAGAACATACATGTAGTGTAAAACTGTGCAATTAGACCTGAAGTGTAGTTGGTTATAGTAGATATTGTAAAAAAGAGAATTGGGCAAAACTGCAGTAAAACCTGGAGTGTAATTGTTCGTAGTAGATATTGTGAAATAGAACAATGGGTGAAACTGTGCAGTGAGACCTGAAGTGTAATTGTTCATAGTAGATATTGTAAAATAGAACATAGTGAAAAACTGTGTAGTAAGACCTGGAGTGTAATTGTTGGTAGTAGTTATTGTAAAATATAACATAAGGTGAAACTGTGCAGTGAGAACTGGAATGTAATTGTTGGTAGTAGATATTGTAAAATAGAACATTGAGCGAAACTGTGCAGTGAGACCTGGAGTGTAACTGTTCATAGTAGATACTGTAAAATAGAATGTTGGATGAAACTGTGCAGTGAGATCTGAAGTGTAATTGTTCGTAGTAGATAGTGTGAAAAAGAACGATGGGTGAAACTGTGCAGTGAGACCTGAAGTGTAATTGTTCATAGTAGATATTGTAAAATAGAACAATGGGCAAAACTGCAGTAAGACCTGAAGTGTAATTGTTCATAGTAGATATTGTAAAATAGAACAAAGGGTGAAACTGTGCAGTGAGACCTAAAGTGTAATTGTTGGTAGTAGATATTGTAAAATAGAACAAAGGGTGAAACTGTGTAGTGAGACCTGGAGTGTAATTGTTCATAGTAGATATTGTAAAATAGAACAATGGTCAACTGCAGTAAGACCTGAAGTGTAATTGTTCATAGTAGATATTGTAAAATAGAACATAGTGTAAAACTGTGTAGTAAGACCTGGCTCCTGTATCACCAACATACACTTAAAAACTAAAATCTAAGAAAGCAGCCAGATGATCATGATTTTAGGCTGGTTCCAATAAACTGCATATTGTTTCATTGATATTGAATATATGAAAGATAAATAACCAGTCAAAATTTAGTTCAGTAATTAAGTAAAATGTTGGTGAAACAGTTGTTCATAGCAGAGATTGTGAACTACAAGGGTACAATTGCACCATGTTATTTGTTCAAATATACTTCATAATTTGAAATGCATAATACATCTAAAGTTTTGTTAAAGTATATTATTGGTAAAATTGTAATTCTATAAGTAATGTAAACGGGTAAAAAACTGTACACCACATCACATGTATCTTTGCGTAAACATTCTCAATACTCCGCGTGCGTGTGTACAGGATTGTTAAATTGTTGTTAAATTGTTGTCTTTGTGATATTAGGAAACAACTTTACCTGTCACAATCTGTTTTTTATACTATACACATATATGTATAAAATTATGTAGATTTTTTTATATTAATTTTTATTTTGTTGTATAATGATGTTGTACAAAAACTAATTAAAATCAAAGCATTGAAAATACTGATAGCCAGGCTTTTAATAAATAATTAATCGCTTTTGTTGATTTGATTGATTTTATACAAAATTTTTAAAAATGACAAACAATGCACACAATTTATTTTTATTATTTGATTTGTTGTATTGTGTATATAAAAAACATGAAAAAAAAGAAATTCAACAAATAAGAAGTAGTCTCTTTCACGTTTAACCGTTTTGGTGGTGATCAAGGAAGTAGTCTCTTTCAAGTTTAACCGTTTTTGTGGTGATCAAGGAAGTAGTCTCTTTCACGTTTAACCGTTTTGGTGGTGATCAAGGAAGTAGTCCCTGTCACATTTAACCATTTTGGTGGTGATCAAGGAAGTAGTCCCTGTCACATTTAACCATTTTGGTGGTGATCAAGGAAGTAGTCCCTGTCATGGTGGTGATCAAGGAAGTAGTCCCTGTCATGGTGGTGATCAAGGAAGTAATCCCTGTCACATTTAACCATTTTGGTGGTGATCAAGGAAGTATTCCCTGTCATAGTGGTGTTCAAGGAAGTAGTCCCTGTCACATTTAACCATTTTGGTGGTGATCAAGGAAGTAGTCCCTGTCACGTTTAAACATTTTGGTGTTGATCAAGGAAGTACAGTGTAGTCCCTGTCACGTTTAACCATTTTGGTGATCAAGGCTTCAGAACATGATCATGCCAACATAAGCAAGGCTGCCGGCTAAATTTGACTCCCATTGACTTGGATGTAAAAATGAAAACAATCAAGTTCAGTCTTACATGTATTGAAGATAACAGAACCGCACATAAATTTTACAATGACCAAGAAAGGATTTGAACTTGGAATTCAGGAGAACTAAAATCAATATTTGGAGTCGGAGAATTAGACTCGAATTTTAAAAAAAAATTAAGATTCAAATAACATCTCAAATTACAAGCAAGTTAATATAAATTATTTATACTATTATTTAACAGAACATGTTACAGGATCATATTTATTAATCCTAACTGTATGTTTGCAGAGTTTTGCAAAATGTAAGATTACGAGTCTGGGTCCAATTTTCAGACGCCAACTATTGATGAAGTTAGGTCCAGCAGACTTTAAATCTTAACTGCAATCTGGCCACATATAATTTTACTATGCATCGTGTAAAACCAGTGTGATTCACCTTATTTCCATGTTTTTAGGTATAGTAGAACCTCTTTATGTATGTGTATTTCTGTATATGTTAACCATAGCTTTTCATACTTTACACTCTCCATGTTGATCTCATTTAATTTTTTGGAAGAGTTTTGAAAGACTATTCTGTAATATCAAATAATTTCATTGTTTTAAATTGAAACCAATTTCAGTTTGATTACCAGTGTTATTATTTATTTTTTTAACATTAACATCTTCTGATACTCCCTTTAAAGAAAATTATAAAAGGTAAAGGAGTACAATAAATGTAAATTCATCGAGAACTTGAAAAAAGTGAAAACTAATCTGTTGTGTATACTTGCCGTTACAGTATACTCGAATCTTCAGAATTCCATGGGTTATTGGCAATGAAAAATCTCTGTGCTATTTCCTGTTCTTATATTTAGTAGTTATTACATTTTGTCACAATTTATTGTATAATAATCTGTACCTTTATTTATTCTTTTACACTTTACATACAAATACGTCAAATAAACTGGTATTTTTACATAACAGGCAATTTTTTTTACTTTATAATCCACCTCAACTTAAAACAATTTAAGACATCAAGAATAACATGTGTCCATCTCTGATTATTTTGTTAAATTTATTATTGCAATTAAACTATCACCCCGCGATTGCATAAATTTATTATTTGGAGTCATCACTCGAAAGATAAATAAATTATCCAGAAAATTAAAACAATGGACAGACAGTTTTCAGAATCCCCCCCCCCCCCCCCCCCCCCCCCCCTTAAGCTCAGATGAACTAAAACAAGAGGGCCTGAGGACGCTCTACTGGCACACACATGTAATGGCCATAGCACTTTTTGAAATTCACAATATTAACCCTTTATGGATAAATACACTCTTTGGGAAATTGTCTTATGGGTAAATACCCCCAACAAGCATTTACTGAAGAAAATGTTCATTACTATGAAAAGGAAAAACTTTCAATTCCCATACCATTCATCTGTAGAAAAACAAATGTCAATAATAAGTGTCACATGCTCTCGATATGGTCTGTGAAAATAATGATATATCTTATAATATGAACAAGACATGTTTTTATTGATTTGCACATAAGTACATCATCATAAAATACATACATAATGTAATAGAATATTATAGATATATCAAGTCATGGACTGATGTTTCAGACTAGACACACAATTTCATGTGTTGTTTTTTTTACATTAAAGTGTGACCTTGGCCTGTGTGTAACATTGACCATGATGTCTGGGTATTTCTACAGGTGATTGCAGGTGACATATCATCATGACATGTTTGATCACTTGTATCAAGTTATTTTAAAATACCTTCATGTATGTAACAGAGGGGTGTTTGCAGTCTTAGTAAGTTTGGAGTCTTAGACAGTTCTGGAGTTGAGGGCTCTTAGACAGTTCTTAGTTTAGTATGTGGGGTTAAGAGCGGTGGTGAGTAGGATTAAGAGAGTTAGAGGGATGCTGGGGAAGTTAGGATTGTTGAACTATGCAGACTTAAGGGCTCAGCTTAATTAACATTATACGGTTATGCGGGTTATGGATAGAAACTTAGTACTATACGATCACGCATTAGTTGTAGATTTATATTAAATATTAGAAACTAAGTTTGTCTTGTGATTCTTTAATCACTTCCTCCGTACATGGTGTTATATGTATAACAAAGTTACAGACCAGAAATGAAATATCAAACCAACTGAAAGTGTGACCATGACCTATGAGGTAAGATTACAAGTCTTAAAGCAACACTTTGTCATTTCATGTTGATCAATTGATAAATTGAGACAAGTGTTTATTAATCTATGCATGACAAAGTTACAGACCGGACACAAAATCTAACACAGACTCAAAGTGTTATCAAACAAACTCAAAAGTGTGACCATGACCTTTAAGGTATGGTTGTGGGTCTTATAGAGACACGTCGTCATGTAATGATGGTGAATTGAGCCAAGTGGTTTTGAAAATTATCCATACATGACAAAGCAAAATGATGACAAATCTAAAGCAAACTAAAAGTGTCCTCAAAGTTAAATTGTGACCTTGACCTTTGCAACACGTCATCATGTTATGTTGATCATTAGTAGCAAGTATTTATAAAAAAATCAACTATGCACGACAAAGTTACAGGCAGGACACGAAATCTCACACAGACTCAAAGTGTTGTCAAACAAACTCAAAGTTTGACCTTTACCTTTGAGGTACAGGTGTGGGTCTTACGCGTGACATGTCATCATGGTCATACTGATGAATTGAGCAAAGTGTTTTTGAAATTTAACCATAGGTGACAAAGTTACAGACTGGACAATGAATCTCAAGCCGACTGAAAGTGTTGTCAAAGTTAAATTGTGACTTTGACCTTTTAAGTGAAGTCTGGGTTTACGTGCAACACGTCATCATGTAAAGTTGATAATTTGTAGCAGGTATTTATAAAATCCATCTATGCATGACAAAGTTACAGGTCAGACACGAAATCTCACAGAGACTCAAAGTGTTGTCAAACAAACACAAAGCGTGACCTTGACCTTTGAGGTACAGGTGTGGATCTTACACGTGACATGTCGTCATGTCATGCTGATAAATTGAGCCATGTGTTTTTGAAATTTATCTATAGGTGACCTTCAAAGTGGGATTCTGGGTCTTACACGCGACGCATCATTTTATGGTGATCATTTGTAGCAGGTATTAATAAAATCCATCTACGCATCTACTAAGTAACCGGTCGGACATGAAATCTCATAGACTCAACTTGTTGTCAAACAAACTCAGTGTGATCTTGACTTTTGAGGTACGGGTGTGGGTCTTACTCAACGACACATCGTCATGTTATGTTGATCATTTGTAGCAAGTATTAACAAAATCCATCAATACTGGCTGGACATGAAAAACCGGACAGATGCTGCAATTACTATATCCCCCCCCCATTTTTTTTTTTTTATTAGGGGTTGGGGTTATAAAAATATAGTCCCTATACAGGACCCTTATACATTCCAGCCCCTTGATTTGTTAAAACTTCAGTCACCCACTCATAGGGATTTGCTATGAGCAGACAATGCTTTATATTTTAAAAAGAATTTTTTTTCTGCATTGATGAGAAAATTTAAATCTTCAGTTTCCCCATAATATTCCTGTGTAAAGTCTCCGTACACTGTCCCTATATAGCCAAGCCCCTTGATTTGCAGCACCTTCAATCCCTTGCTGATGTAAGGATAATCTTTATCATAGGAACAAATTTGAAAGAAAGGTTACTAAGAGGAAGATTTGTGAAATTTTACAATTTTAACCCTTTTGGTGTCCTTTGGGCCCTTTTGAAAATATCATTCGCATTGAACCAAATCTGATTTATTAAGACTAGACAATGCTTCAGATATGGAACTATAAATTATTATTGAACAAATGGATAAGAAAATGGGAATTTTTCATTTTCCCATAGTATTTGTATATAAAATTCTATATATCCTAGCTCCTGGACTCACAAAAGCTTTAAACGACATGGGCAATAATTATATTAATTATGAACAAATTTGACACAAAACATTTATGAAAATTCCCAATTTTAACCATATTGGCCACCCATCCCAGTGGTCCATTATGAAAATTCAATCCTCTTTATTGAACAAAATCAAATATACTGTTACTTTACAATGCTTTAGATCTCAAACTGAACAACATATTTACACAAACGGATGAAAAAAATGAGAATTTTCCATTTTCCCATTGTATTCCTTCTGGACTTTGGCCAGTAGAGCTAAAAAACTGTCTGCAGATATTTTACATGCATTTTATTCGTAATCCATTTTTTGTGAATGGGGTTCAATACCATTTTCAACATTCAGGTTATATATGGCATATCCAGTATAAGGCTTTATAATACATCCGAGTAAAACCACCATCATTCCGCAAGTAACTGGCACACTTTCTCGCATAAAGATCTTGGAGCGAGCACGATTCGAACCTACGATATTAGCGATGGGAGGCAAGTCATTTTGAGATGGCACTTTAAACCACTTGGCCAGAGAACCCTGTAATCCTTTCAATAAATATCTGCCCACTGGACAATATCACCAATCGGTTATTTAGCAAATTAGTGTTTGCAATATGAGAATTAATACATTTTGGACAAAAACCGACAAATAAATTGTTTAGCATATACTGGCAGGGATTTGGAAAAGGTTATTTGTCTTTATTTGTTTGAAGATTTAGTGTAATTTTTACGCCATTGAGGGCTAACAAATGATCGGTCAACTGAAATGATTAACCAACTCTTGAGCACACCAATCTCTGCAACTGGTTACTTTCCTATTTGAATATTTTTCATAGGGGTAGGTAACTAGCTTTTTTTTTGCTGAATTTTGATTTTGCAGTCATTTTAAAGAAAAATAGACAGAAATTATGGAAAAAAAAATAAACGCTTTGACAGTCAATAAAAAAGGTTGCGTAGCTGCAATTTTGAGTGAGTAGGTAGGAGTAGGCAAACAATTTATTTTTAAGAACAGCCTAATTCAACTTTTTAGCACTATGACTAAGGAACTTATTTATCAGTACCACATACTTCATCTGTTACTAACTGGTTACTAAATGGAAAACAACCCGAATTTAATAAATATATATTTACTAAAATGGTCAAGAGAAATCTCACAATAAAATGTGCATTTTTTATCATTATTTATCACTTAAAAGCATTTTTCAAAACTGTCACACAGTTACTTCTGTACCAAGTTTCAACATGTATCATACAAATATGATGAAATGAGAATGTTGTTGAATATAATATGATCACAGACAGATAGACAGTCAGACATACATACGGAAGTCAGAGAATAAAAATACCATTTTCCAAATTTTCACAACAAACCCTTATGTATACAAAATAAATCCATACAACAGACAATAACTTGAATATTCAATATACTAACTTAATAAAGAAACTATACATGATGTATCTGCTTTATATAAAACACTCATATATTTTATTAGATGTTTCTATTCACATGTGCTATTACACCTACAAAGGTTTGTTATCACTAAAAATATTATGTATTTAATTGAACCACTTGACAGTAAATCATACTTCTATAGGAACAGTATTTTGAAAAAAAAAATCCAAATCGAAACCATGTATACTTTTATTTTTAGTTAGTATAAAAGAGAAAAATTCATCTTTGGATAACATTTTATTCCATAGATACGTGTTTTCCCGCACCAATCACAGACCTTTGAAAACAGTGCAGGAAGAGTTCAGATTGCTCGTAACAAGCAATCTGAACACTTCCTGAAATGTTTTCCACTCTGTCAGTTAATATAAACATAATTCACCCAATAATTCAAAAGCCTTCTATTTTAGGTGTCCAAAGGTGTCCATATGAAGTAAAAGGTTAAATACAGCAAAAACATTGTAGACAATCCCTCAATAAACACGATGAACCCTAAAAATTCATATTTTACTCAACCAAACTGCGTACACAACAAACATAAAAAAGATAGATTTGTTTATATACTACAATAATGAACAACTCGAGACACAAAATATAATACACCGACCTGCTAGTACATGCATCTCAAAGTGACATACATGTATAAAATTAGGATAATCATATAGGGTACTTTAAAACTTAGTGCATACTAATTTTTTTAGCTCGATTAGAATGGCAGCTTAGAGTGTAATAGTATAGGAATCACTCAGCTGTCGTGTCCTGGGTAAAGCCAGTACTGAGTGTCGGAATCACTCAGCTGTCGTTTCCTGGGTAAAGCCAGTACTGAATATCGGAATCACTCAGCTGTCATTTCCTGGGTAAAGCCAGTACTGAGTGTCATCATTTTTTGAATGGGGTTTAACACTATTTTCAACGACTGGTTATGTATGGTATATCTGAGGTAGACCGAATAGGTAACCAGTAACTTTCTCACATACAATTTTTTAACTAGGTTGGGCTGGAACTAGCAACCTCAGTGGTGTGATGTAAATAGTCGTTGGGACTACAGAGCTTTAAAAAACTTGACCCATAGAACCGAGAGCATTATTTTTGAGAGCCTATCAGGGTGAACCAGGGATCTAATCTGTGACCACTGACGCGAGTGGCTTACACTGTCCACGTCAATACCATACCACTTCCAGATCAGACATTTCAAGCTTTCATTCAATAGTAAGTATTGTACAATATATTTAAATGTAATAATGGGATTTCTGTTTGTTATGGTATGATATTAAATAAACCCAAAAATAATGCCAAACTTATTCCAATTAATTTTCATTTGAATATTTAGTGTCATTTCCTGGATCCTGGAAGGCTAATTGATACTCAAGCACACCCATGTCTGCAAGTAATTGATAACTTTCACACTTGATTCAGTGACAATTGTTTTCCTATTAATAAGGTCACATTTTTTTCAGACCTATATCAAAACTACATAAAAGACTATCATTCTTGTACATTATGACAAATTTGTACTGAGGTTGAAACTATGAAACAATGTTGAATTTTAATGTTTCTGTTATAATAATAACTGTTGTCACGAGTTATATGAAAGGCAAAATATATATATATATTGTTATTTCATAAAACATTGAACAACTCGTAGCCCAAGATAAATCCCGAGAAATTTGTGAGTGGAATTTGGAATATTTACACACATACATGAAGATGAGATTTGAATCTATAACAAGTTTTTGATCAAAATTCATCGTGCATAGGTCCAGCTCTCTGTGGAGCATCTGGTCTGTAGGTGCCTTTAGGGTCCTCTGATGGGGTTACGTAAATACCTTCCATAGCTTGCCAGTAATTGAGGTCAGTAGGGGACGGGTAACCCGAAACTTCTCTCTGCCCAGCTATTGGACGCCCAAATGTGTCTCCAGAAATGTGTAAATAACTGAAAACAGATGTTTAAATTTAGAGATTTCATGAAATTGTATGATTAAATTCTTCTGGTCTGATCCTCATGCATGTGTAAAAGTATCATACCCATATGGGAAAGTTGTGTTGAAGAATGCATCGCTATAATCATTTTGCTTTTAGGCCATTATGAATTATTTGCTAGATTATTATCCAATTTTTTCATAAAAAATTTTTCATAAAAAAGAGGGAAGTGGGGGGGGGGGGGGGGAATGCATTGTCTTTCTTTATTTTTTAAAAAATATATATTTTTTAATTTTTTTGTTTGTTTTCCTTTTATAAAATAATTGATAAAATAAATGGGTCAGGGCAGCATGAAAATTAGAGAACAGGCGGGAATGATAATCTGGCAATTACTTTATAATAGCCTTATTGAAATTCAGATCCTGGTATATGTGCGGAGCTAGATCAGGACACTTTCTACTCGAAACATCAGTGAATATTCTCCTTCTGTTTCATTTGAACCAATCTTCATCACTTTTAATGTTTGCTTTAGAAAAGTAACAGTCTAGTTACATGTAGGTACATGTACACAGATTTTAAAGCCTCTAATAAAAAAAGACAACAGAATAACCAATTTGCTATAATTATTACACATCAGTCACAATATCAACATACCTTCATCCCTGAATATGGGTATTTTTTGCTTACTCTAACAAACAAAATTTTTAGTAATCAAATACTAAGCCTTCGCACAAGCTGCTAGCTATAATTATTACACATCCATCACAATAACAACCTACCTTAGTATTAGTCAGTAAATGAGGTAGTTACATGTATGTGTTTTTGTTGCTGTAGTAATCTAATACTAAACCTTCACACCTAGTCTAAATGCAACTGTCTATCAATCCACAGTCCAGGGGTCATGAGTTTGAATCCCCATCCTGCCAGTGATCATGAACTATGATCTGGGGCAATGAACTCCCACCTCCGAATATGTGGTGAAGTATTCATTGCTTGCAGAGATGAGGTAAGTCTAGCAATGGTTAACCACCTAGTGAATCCCCACCCCTCATTATAACTGAAATATTGTTGAAAATAGTTGTGGTGTGTGGGGGGGGGGGGGGGGGGTAGAAACATAATTGTATGTTTGGAATTGATTATATATGCCTGTTAAATGCATTTTTCTATTTTAAAGCAGAGCTGTTTGGTTAACTGATCATCTGTTAGCTTTCATTGGCATAACATTTAGGCAAAGTATTCAAACAAACATTATTTATGTGTGTGCCTAGTTTATTCCTGCAAATACATGTTCTGAATTTTTCTCCTGATGTGTTTTAAGATGTGTATATGTGTACCAGTATATGATGGCAAAAAGAAGATCCAGTGTATTGGACTGTGTGTCTCTCTTGAAAGTTTTACTTATTACTATTACTACTACAAATATACATTAACTATACATACTATTCTGTGACCACGTTCTTCAGCCTGAACTTTTCTTTTCTGCTCCAAAACTTTCCAGTACATACAATAACCCAGTTGTCCCCTACAACAAAGCATACAAAATGTGATTAACAATTCGAATACACATGTATACAAGTAAACAACATGTTTTATTTTTCATATTTTGTACACCCAGAATTCAATGTTAACCTCATGTCCTTATTACACTTATCCTGAATGTTGGGCATAAAGACAGCTTGATAAATGGTTAGATGATTATACACAACAAGACTTGTAAAGTAGGCCTCAACTGAAGGGCCTGTATAAATACAAAGGCTATTTTGTCTGTCCATTACTAAATGGTCTTGCCATAGGCAGATTTATTTCGGTATAAAGTTTACACATTTGTACCTGTTTACCAGGTTTGTTGCCATGGCACCACATTTTTGTCTAACTGAAAAAGGAATAAAATGATGTGCATGATCTCCTTATTGTCCTCTATCCACATGCTAAGCTTCGCAAATGTAGCTTTGATACTTTTTGTATCTGTAATTTGACCAATTTTGTTGCTATAACAACAACAACACTTTTTTTGTTTGAATGAAAAAATAAAATGACTGGCATTATCTCTTTACTGTCCTATATCTACATGCAAAGTTTTACGAACCTAGCTTGAACACTTTTTTTAGAAGTCTAGTTGGGATGTCTAATGGGGATGCTTGTTAACAATTCTACTGTTGGTCCTGTGCCACGGAAGAAGCTTTTTTGGCAACCAGTAGAGGATGTGTTTAAAACATGGGATTTCTGTAGTTTGGTGGTTGGTATCTTTGTTTAATACAAACTGTTACCCACTGGGTTGACATTTTTTTTATTACACTATATACCAGGTTATATATGACATACTTTATTATACAATGTACCAGGTTTTATTATATAATGTACCAGGTTATATATGGCATACTTTACTATACAATGTACCAGGTTATATATGGGTTATATATGGCATACTTTATTATACAATGTACCAGGTTTTATATGGCATACTTTATTATACAATGTACCAGGTTATATATGTCATACTTTATTATACAATGTACCAGGTTTTATTATACAATGTACCAGGTTTTATTATACAATGTACCAGGTTATATATCTAAGTAGAACAACCATCCTTCAGCAAATAACTGGCAAACTTTCTCACAAAAAGTTTACCAGTTACTTGCTGAAAGATAGTGGTTTTACTCGGATTTATTCTGAGGTCTTTAGATTCTCAACAAAATCTCTTAACCTCAGAGTAGCTGGCCTAAAAATCAGAAAATGACAAAACCTACCTTCATCTCCCTCTCCGCCTTCCCCAAAAGCACTCACTTCTAAATTTTTGGAAAGTGGTGATTGAAAATGGTGGCTGTGTAAATTTCTGCGAGTTTGTATATGCATAAGTCGTACAGACTGACTGCATTTGATTGGTTGTCTGAAAAACAGAAAGATACTGCCATTAAAATATCCATTCTTTAACAATATAATGTATAATAACCTACAGAAGACTTCGAGCGTGATTTGCCTAAGTTATAAGAACTTGTTTCACATCGAAGTAAAATAAATAAATTTAAACTAAACAGAAGGATAAGAAGGGTGTGGTATACCGAAAAACAATCAATAAATCAATATACAATCAATAAATTCATTCACCGCAGGACCATTGTGATAAGAAACTAATGAATCGAGAGCAATTCATTATCATATACTTACTTTTCATTAAATCTGCAGCTGCTTTATCACATATATAGTGTTAGAACTGAATAAGGAATTTTAAACTATAGCTTTACAACAAAACTTGCCACTTCTGTTACTTTGATGAAAGACTTAACATAAAACATAGAAATTTACAGGGATGACAAAAATAAAATGATTTTCCTACTGTACCATCAAAAAATCTACCTACTCAAAAGCATTTTCCTACAATTTTTTTTCTTTTATCCTGCCAAAGTCAAGACCATCCTTAAAAAATATTTATTTGCTGTGCTCCGACCCAGTATTTTACATGTAGGTAAGTAGCTATTTTTTTGGCCAAATCAACACACAATTTTTCACCCTATTTTGAAACTAGCATCAGGAGAGAGCAAACATCATTTTAATGTTGGCCTCATACAGAATACTATACATTTATTTTTCCTTACAGTGGTAAATGCAGTGGTGGTCTAGTGGTACAGCAATGCATAGGTTGTTAGTTCAATCCCAAGACAGATCATACCAGACTTGAAAATTGGAACCAGAAGATTCCTTGCTTAGCACTCAGCATGTATAGGATATTTTTGGTCGACCCGTTGTCAGTATAATGTGACTGGGTGAGGTATCATACCATGTGTCTGGCATGATACTCCAGTGTGGCAATGCTTAGAAAACTGACTCAAGTAGACACCGTTGCGATACAACAGAACATTTTTTGAAAGTGACGCTGGACACCATACAACCACATAACAATGTTAAGATTAAGTATTGTATAGAAAAGTGATTTACCCTCGTATACACTGTGCTCCTGTTTTTGCCTTCACTTGCCAGTAACTATTGTGATCATCAGTGCTATCTACTGCCGTCACAGACTGGAAATTAAAATAGACTTTACAAAATGTTAGGCTATAGATACTTAAATAAGTAGTAGGCAAGTTACTTTTCCAACATAAATTAATAAATAGGTGCTGTTGCCAAGACTGACATGTGTGTTTATTATGTATGTCATATTTAGCATTTCAATCTCTTCCAACATTTTCTCAGAACAATTTTTATATTAAAAAGACCAGGACAACACAACTGTGTTTATGGCTACTTGAAAAATATTATAGGGTGGGTAGGTACTCTTATCATAATTTTTAAATCATGGATAAATGTCATAGTAACAAAATACAATTGTATTATAATCAGACTGATTTTATCTTGTTTTTCTTTTCTACCAAAAAATAAATTTGATAGTAAATTGATAAGCAACAATATTTTCTTTAAACCAAAACACTAAATTTTAGGATCCGTCGGGTAACACTAAAGATAGGTGTTTTTTTCTGACCTAACAATGTAAAACTCCATCTCTGTCCTAGAAACCCATGTTTAGCAAAAACTTTGCTGTATTCCCTAAATGAAAGATGTATAAAGTAAAACTCACCTGTTGTCCACTTCCTGATCCATATTTAACATCATGTGAGTGTAATCTCACATTGTGGTAAGGATTCAACAGTTTTAGGGTTGATCCACATGTGACAAAGTCATAGCTAAAACCTGAAAGAAGAGAAAATTGTTCAAATGCACAGTCAGAGTGCCATATAAAAGACGCTCTTGGGCAGGTTTTATATAATCAGATTCCATTCACCACTGCTGCTGACGAGAGTGTTCATACACTCTAAATTGTAAACAAACACAAATGGGTCAGTGTTAATACACTCTCTGCAGACTTGAAGCAGATGACTTTTATGGTGTAGTGTAGTGTCTATACCCAGTATCATAACAGACAGGTAAAGAATACAGTTGTTTGTACATTGGCCACTCCTTCATTACTCTCTACCCTGGCAGAGAGTGTTGGGCCTTTAATTAGTGTGACCACCTCACTGTTGAGATAGGTCTTATAGCGACATATATTGGAAGTTATGCAACAAAATACAGAGTTAGAACTTGTATGAGTGACCACAGCTACTTTAATTGTGATGAGGACCAACTTTCGAGTCTGCCTCTAAACAAATCTTTCTTTCGTTGGTATGGGGCAGGATATGCAAGAAGCTACAGGCTGTGCAGTTGGAACCAAACCCAAAGAAGGTTAAAGAGGGGAGAAGTGTAATAAATATGCATAGCAACATGGTTGAGGTGTATTGACTGTATTGGATGATAAGCAATGAAATACAGGTGTAGTGAATGTACATAGGTCACTTACAACAGCCTCGCTGTTCAGCTAGCTTTTACAGCAACATGGTTAAAGTGCACTGACTGTATTGGAAGTTAAACAATGAAGTACGGGGTTAGTACTTGGATAGGTGACCACTGTCACTTTACTGAGTCATTACTTCACCGTCTTGTGAAGTTGAATGGGTGACCGCTGCCACTTTAAACGAGTATGCTTACAAGTACATTATCACTGTGGTATTATGATACTGTAGAGCATCGTTAACGTCAAATTCTAGGCATTGGAAGAAATAGTTTTTCATCCGAACATCCAACACACCGAAGATCTTTATATTCCTACCCCACCCATTTTACTGACCAACTTTTGGAATGATTATTATGTTCATTTGAATCCTACGTATTTCCCAAACAATATGTATTACACGTATAACAATATCACATATATGTCAATAATTAACCAAAACCATACCTTCAACAAAACTACACAACCAAATAATCCCCAAAAATGAAAAAAGACACCGGTAAGTCTCTGTCACGTCCATTTTTCCACAATGTACGGATATCTTCTGTGTTTACCGTTGAATTACTTTCCAATTGAAGAGTTAAACACGTTAACCGTTTTTATTGGCTACTAAATTTCTACAGTCAATCCAGTTGCAGCTTGTTAGTTAATGATCAACTATAAATGCCATCCTTTTCTCCAGAAAGAACGCAGATTGGACATAATAAACATTTAATTTTAAAATTATGTTAAGATTTAAGCTATCGGAACTATTTAATGACCTTCATATTTAGTTTAAGATGCGTCATGTGGTATGGTGTACACGTGTCGCTGTCTGGTTAAGCCGCACCGGTTGGATCTTTGAATAGCATAGCTTTGAATTACGCCAGTTTGTGCTTTACAATGCAAACGAAAGACACCTTTTAAACAAACACATATTTATATAATTTATTCATCCTTCTTCGTTGTCGTTATTAAGGTGAAGGACTGGGTTTCTAAATTAATAATAGAATGTATTAATTAATCCTGCGGGATTTCTTTATAATACCCGGAGACTAAGTTTTGTCTTTTCAAAAAAAGTGAATCCATGATTTCGGTTGGCAGGGGCGTAGCTTGGCTTAAAACGATGCGTAGGCACAGTTGTAGGGGGGGGGGGGTGTTCCGAGGCGTGCTCTTCCGAAAGAAAGAAAAATCCGCTAGACTATCGTAGGTGTGTTTTGACATATTTCATATTTTTAGGACCCTGATTATCCTTAATATTAAATAGAAATCACTGTTTGATAACCAAATAAGTGTAAGGTTTAAGGTTTGTTTACTTCAATAAAGAACAAAATGAAGAAGCATAGGGGTTAGATTTTATTGCATTTTTGACATTTTTATTTTTTCGATCTCTCAGAAAAAAGTGTAGGCACAACCCTGCAGTGCCGATAGGGAGCTACGCCATTGGTTGGGATGCAGAGGAATGCGCATAGCCGTTTGATTGTTTGCGGATTTTGAGGTTTATAAAAAATTTAATTTAACCATCAATACACGAATGATATGTAATAAATTATTTGGCCCATACGATGCAAACTTTGTTGTAGGCTCAATCTTACATTATCTTATTATAGTGTCGTTGACCTTAATTTACTCATCACCTTTCTAAAAATAGACAGCACTTAAGACTGCTCGACGTCATTCGGACTCTGTCTAAGATGAAACAATTATAACTATCGTAAATGCGTTGGTTTAGGTTTGTTTACATATACTTTCTCTAATTTATGATTGTTTCGCGATTTTGTCCATAATCAGGTGTTTATTATTCAGGAATTGTGGAAGAAATAGCTGAAAAGTCGTCTGCTGATTTCACAGTTCCAAATGAGTATAAATAACTGTTCTTTGTGATATTGTTTAAGACATGACTGTTCTTTGTGATGTTGTTTAAGATAAGACATGACGAGGAGACAATGGTGGATGCAGTTCTACGTTATTTTATATTTATTGCTAGGTATTGTACAATTGATGACGACGAGACAATGGTGGATGCAGCTCTACGTTATTTTATCATATTTATTACTAGGTATTGTACAATTGGTGACGACAAAACAATGATTGATGCAGCTTTACGGTGTTTTATCATATTTATTGCTAGGTATTGGTGGATGCTGCTCTACGTTATTTTATCATATTTATTACTAGGTCTTGTACAAATGGTGACGACGAGACAATGATGGATGCAGCTTTACATTATTTTATGATATTTATTGCAAAGTATTGTACAATTGGTGATTACGAGACAATGGTGGATGCAGCTGTACGTTATATTATCATATTTATTGCTAGGTCTTGACAATTGGTGATGACAAGACAATGGTGAATGCAGCTGTACGTTATATTATCATATTTATTGCTAGGTCTTGACAATTGGTGATGGCAAGACAATGGTGAATGCAGCTGTACGTTGTTTTATCATATTTATTGCTAGGTATTGTTCAATTGATGACGACGAGGCATTGGTTGATGCTGCTCTACGTTATTTTATCATATTTATTTTTAGGCCTTGACAACTGGTGACGACGAGACAATGATGGATGCAGCTTTACGTTATTTTATCATATTTAGTGCTAGGTCTTGACAATAGCTGACGACGAGACAATGGTGGATGCAGCTCTACTTTATCTTATCATATTTATTGCTAGCTCTTGACAATTGGTGACGACGGGACAATGGTGGATGCAGCTCTACTTTATTTTATCATATTTATTGCTAGCTCTTGACAACTGTAATGACGAGACAATGGTGGATGCAGCTGCACGTTATTTTATCATATTTATTGCTAGGTCTTGACAACTGGTGACGATGAGACAATGGTTGATGCAGCTGCACGTTATTTTATCCTATTTATTGCTAGGTCTTGACAATTGGTGACGACGACACATTGGTGGATTCTGCTTTACGTTATTTTATCCTATTTATTGCTAGGTATTGTACAATTGGTGACGACGAGACAATGGTGGATGCAGCTCTATGTTATTTTATCATATTTAGTGCTAGGTCTTGACAATAGCTGGCGACGAGACAATGGATGCAGTTCTACGTTATTTTATCATAGTTATTGCTAGGTCTTGACAATTGGTGACGACGAGACAATGGTTGATGCAGATCACCGTTATTTTATCATATTTATTGATAGGTCTTGACTATTCGTGATGACGAGACGTGGATGCAGCTCAATGTTATTTTATCATACTTATTGCTAGGTATTATACAATTGGTGGAGATGAGACAATGGTAGATGCAGCTTAACATTATTTTATCATATTTATTGCTAGGTCTTGACAATTGGTACCGATGAGACAATGGTGGATGCAGCTTTACGTTATTTTATCGTATTTATTGCTAGGTATTGTACAATTGGTGATGATGAGTCAATGGTGAATGCAGCTGTACGTTATATTATCATATTTATTGCTAGGTCTTGACAATTGGTGACTATGAGACAGTGGTGGATGCGGCTGTACGTTATTTTATCATATTTATTGCTAGGTCTTGACAACTGGTGACGATGAGACAATGGTGGATGCAGCTCTACTTCATTTTATCATATTTATTGCTAGCTCTTGACAACTGTAACGACGAGACAATGGTGGATGCAGCTGCACGTTATTTTATCATATTTATTGCTAGGTCTTGACAACTGGTGACGATGAGACAATGGTTGATGCAGCTGCACGTTATTTTATCATATTTATTGCTAGGTCTTGACAATTGGTGACGACGAGACATTGGTGGATTCTGCTTTACGTTATTTTATCCTATTTATTGCTAGGTATTGTACAATTGGTGACAACAAGACAATGGTGGATGCAGCTCTACATTATTTTATCATATTTAGTGCTAGGTCTTGACAATAGCTGACGACGAGACAATGGATGCATCTCTACGTTATTTTATTATATTTATTGATAGGTCTTGACTATTTGTGATGACGAGACGTGGATGCAGCTCAATGTTATTTTATCATACTTATTGCTAGGTAATATACAATTGGTGGAGATGAGACAATGGTAGATGCAGCTTAACATTATTTTATCATATTTATTACTAGGTCTTGACAATTGGTGAAGATGACACAATGGTAGATGCAGCTTTACGTTATTTTATCGTATTTATTGCTAGGTATTGTACAATTGGTGATGATGAGTCAATGGTTAATGCAGCTGTACATTATATTATCATATTTATTAATAGATGTTATACAATTGGTGACGACGAGACAATGATGGATGCAGCTTTACGTTATTTTATCATATGTATTGCTAGGTATTGTACAATTGGTGATGAAGAGACAATGGTGGATGCAGCTGGATGTTATTTTATCATATTCATTGTTAGGTCTTGTACAATTGGTGATGACAAGACAATGGTGGATGCAGCTCTACTTCATTTTATAATATTTAGTACTAGGTATTGTATAATTGGTGATGAGACAATGGTGGATGCAGCTGTACATTATTTTATCATTTTTATTGCTAGGTCTTGACAATTGGTGATGATGAGACAATGGTGGATGCAGCTCTACACTATTTTATCATATATATTGCTTGGTCTTGTATAATTGGTGACGGCCAGACAATGGTGGATGCAGCTATTGTTATTTATCATATTTATTGCTAGGTCTGATATAACTGGTGATGGCGAGACAATGGTGGATGCAACTCTATGTTATTTTATCATATTTATTGCTAAGCATAGTACAATATTGGTGACGATGAGACAATGGCGGATTCAGCTCTACTTTATTTTATCATATTTATTGCTAGGTCTTGACAACTGGTGACGATGAGACAATGGTTGATGCAGCTGCACGTTATTTTATCATATTTATTGCTAGGCCTTGACAACTGGTGACGATGAGACAATGGTTGATGCAACTCTACGTTATTTTATCATATTTATTGCTAAGCATAGTACAATATTGGTGACGACGAGACAATGGTGGATTCAGCTCTACTTTATTTTATCATAGTTATTGCTAATTTGCTAGGTATTGTGCATGTTCAATTGGTGACGATGAGACAATGGTGGATGCAGCTCTACAGTATTATATTTCATTACATTGATGTTATATTTTAATTTATAGTTTTGTATCTTAATACATTGTATAATAATATTGTATTTTATTACATTTTATATTCTTTTAAAAATATCTTATATCATTTCATTTTATTGCACAATATTGTATTGTATTTTATTGTATCTTGTATTTTGTTATTATTTTATTTTTTAACCTTTTGTCTTGTTAACTAACAATTAACAATTACTAACAATTAACACTCGCTTGTCTGTTGGCTCAACTTTATGAAGTTTGTCTAATTGATGAGTCCTGGAAACTCTGTATGGGCCCTTAACATAATCGGTACGGAACGCACTTAATATTTCGGTTTTAGGGCATGATAAAATCTGACCAGATACTTTAAGAAACTCTTTTCTATGGGGCTAGTTCTGATTCATGAGCTTAAAATGGTATTAAACAAATAACCAAAAATATAATCCAATTTTATTATAACTATGAACTATTTTGTGGAAATTAAGTGTGTCTTAGAGATATTGTTTGTACCATTAGTATTATCTACATACGTTTTGTATGAAGTTTTACAACTTTTTTCAACACAATATTTAAGAATGGTCAGTGGACCTAATCATCTTTCCTGGGATCCACCATATCTAACACAATTCAAGTTACCGGTCGGTATATATGGCATATCCAGTTTTATTGGTGGATACCTCAGAATGAATCTGAGTACGACCACTATCCTTTCGCAAGTAAAATGGAACGTTTTTGGAGTGAGCAGGACTCAAACCTACGCCAAGTATTTCATTTAAAACAAAATACAATTTGAAAAAACAAAAGAGGAAGTGGGTGTGTGATGCTTAGGTAGGTGCGAGACATTGTGGCCATGAATGTTCAAATACAATAATACAAGGTATTTCTCATAAACAAATAACTCTTGTAGGTATTTAGCATTGAACTTGAATACAGCAGCCCTTTAATAGTATTAAAACTCGAGGTATAAGCATACAACCTTGTGGCAAGTAACATTCATATATTTTACTGTAAGTATGCATGTAGTAAATCACAACTTGCACCAAAACTTTTAACAAATAGATTAAAGACAAAACTATGACCCTTTTTCCTGCAATATGACATTGACATACCATATAAGGAGCTCAATATGTTACATACTGCCTCAGAGTATAAGCATGCACACTTATGACTGCAAGCTATTTCAAACATCTAAACCACTTCAACCTATGTATCATTTATTCCAAATATCTAATTCACCTCTACCAATGTTTCATTTATTCCAAACATCTAAATCACTTAAACCTATGTTTGATTTTTACCAAACATCTAAGTCACTTCAACCTTTATTTCATTTATTCCAAACATCTAAATCACTTAAACCTATGTTTGATTTTTACCAAACATCTAAGTCACTTCAACCTTTATTTCATTTATTCCAAAACATCTAAACCACTTCAACCAAAGTTTCATTTATTCCAAATATCTAAATCACTTAAACTTATGTTTGATTTTTACCAAACATCTAAGTCACTTCAACCTTTATTTCATTTATTCCAAAACATCTAAACCATGTCAATTTATGTTTCATTTATACCAAGTATCTAAACCACTTCAACCTATGTTTCATTTATACCAAACGTCTAAACCACTTTAACCTATGTTTCATTTATACCAAACATCTAAACCACTTCAACCTATGTTTCATTTCTACCAATGAATGGGGTTTAAAGGCGTACCAACACATTATAGTAAATCAATGCCAACAGGAAGGACGATTTCAGGTTCACTCTATATATAAACAAGAGGCCTAAGAGGGCCTGAGGACGCTCTACTGACTCATAGTGGCCATAGCACTTTTTGAAATTCTACTATGCAATAGAAACATCGGGGCGGGGGTCATTTCAAACTATTTTTACACAATGCTTTAATCTATGTTAAAAATTTGAACCGTTTTAAGTTGGGATTTTATATGTTGAAATTAGATGCTGAGAAACCGGGAGTATCCAATTATCCATTAATGTGCAATTCAAATATGTTTCTTTCCTATATTAGAATAATATTGCCATTAAAATAAAGTAAAGGAGCGTTTATAAATAGACAACTTGTCATATTTAAAAGTTAATACAATTGAGAAGTTTGGATTTTTAATGTTTGATTCTGTAATTTTCATTAGGTGTCAGTGTATTTCCAAATAAATATAAATTTTATAAAAGGAAACATTAATAGTTAAGTCTGAAACATCGATAAAAAACCGATGCACCGATTTTTTAGGATCAAACTTTTGATGGTGCATTTTTCTTCAATTTATGTACAAAATAAACCATTTTAAGTGGGGATTTTATTGTTTTGCTTACTTGCATAAAGCCCTGACTATACATTGCGATCTATTTCTAATTGTCTTGATCCGAGAAATGGTCGTGGCACGCTTTATTAAGTGTTTCGTTCCGATTGATTGCATACATACTACATAGACTTCACGTGATTGTGAGGTTAATGAATCAATTGAAAGATAACGCCTACACCTTTTTAAATCTTGTGAAAAACATTGTCAACATATTCAGTTGCTTATCAAAACAATCGCACATGTTCCTCAAACACCATTCTATAAGGATGTCCTACCATCTTGTTGTTCTGTTATCAATGTTGATCAATCACCAGTTATAAGGATGTCCTTAACCATCTTGTATGTTCTGATGTCACTGTTTCTCACCAGGTCTAAGGATGTCCTACCTTCTTGTATGTTCCATTATCACCGTTCCTTCAACACCAACTCTAAGGAAGTCTTACCATCTTGTATGTTCCATTTAAACCGTTCCTCAAACACCAGCTATAAGGATGTCCTACCATCTTGTATGTTCCATTATCACCATTCCTTGAACACCAACTATAAGGATGCCCTACCATCTTGTATGTTCCATTTTCACCGTTCCTCAAACACCAGCTATAAGGATGTCCTACCAACTTGTATGGTCCATTATCACCGTTCCTTTGACACCAGCTATAAGGATGTCCTACCATCTTGTATGTTCCATTATCACCGTTTCTTCAACACCAGCTCTTAGGATGTCTTACCATCTTGTATGTTCCCTTTTCACCGTTCCTCAAACACCAGCTATAACGATGTCCTACCATCTTTTATGTTCCATTATCACTGTTCCACAGACACCAGCTATAAGGATGTCCTACCATCTTGTATGTTCCTTTATCACCATTTCTTAGACACCTGGTATAAGGATCTCCTACCATCCTGTATGCTCCATTATCACCATTCCTTAGAAACTAGGTATAAGGATGTCCTACCATCTTGTATGTTCCATTATCACTGTCCTTAAACACCAGCTATAAGGATGTCCTACCATCTTGTATGTTCCTTTATCACCGTTCCTTAAACACCAGATATAAGGATGTCCTACCATCTTGTATGTTCCATTATCACCCTTCCTTCAACACCAACTCTAAGGAAGTCCTACCATCTTGTATGTTCCATTTTAACCGTTCCTCAAACACCAGCTATAAGGATGTCCTACCATCTTGTATGTTCAATTATCACTGTTCCACAGACACCAGCTAGAAGGATGTCCTACCATCTTGTATGTTCTATTATCACCGTTCCTTTAATACCAGCTATAAGGATGCCCTACCATCTTGTATGTTCCATTATCACTGTTACACAAACACCAGCTGTCAGGATGTCCTACCATCTTGTATGTTCTGTTATCACCGTTCCTCAAAACACAAGCTATAAGGATGTCCTACCAACTTGTATGTTCCATTATCACTGTTCCACAGACACCAGCTATAAGGATGTCCTACCATCTTGTATGTTCTATTATCACCGTTCCTTAAACACCAGCTATAAGGATGCCCTACCATCTTGTATGTTCCATTATCACAGTTACACAGACAACAGCTATGAGGATGTCCTTCCATCTTGTATGTTCCATCATCACCGTTCCTTAAACACCAGCTCTAAAGACGTCCTACCAAACTGTATGTTCCATTTTCACCATTCCTCAAACACCAGCTATAACGATGTACTACCATCTTGTATGTTTCATTATCACCGTTACTTAAACACAAGCTATAAGGATGCTCTACCATCTCGTATGTTCCATTATCACTGTCCTTAAACACCAGCTATAAGGATGTCCTACCATCTTGTATGCTACATTATCACCATTCCTTAGACACCAGCTATAAGGATGTCCTACCATCTTGTATGTTCCATTATCACTGTTCCGCAGACACCAGCTATAACGATGTCCTACCATCTTGTATGTTCCATTATCACCGTTCCTTAAACATAAGCTATCAGGATGCCCTACTATCTTGCATGTTCCATTATCACCATTCCTTAGACACCAGCTATAAGAATGTCCCACCATCTTGTATGTTCCATTATCACTGTTCCACAGACACCAGCTATAATGATGCCCTACCATCTTGTATGTTCCATTATCAATGTTCCACAGCCACCAGCTATAAGGATGACCTACCATCTTGTATGTTCCATTATCACCGTTCCTTAAACACCAGCTATAAGGATGCCCTTCTATCTTGTATGTTCCATTATCACCGTTCCTTAAACAACAGCAATAAGGATGCCCTTCCATCTTGTATGTTCCATTATCACTGTTCCACAGACACTGGCTATAAGAATGACCTACAATCTTGTATGTTCCATTATCACTGTTACTTCAACACCAGCTATAAGGATGTCCTACCATCTTGTATGTTTCATTATCACCGTTCCTTAAACACCAGCTATCAGGATGCCCTACCATCTTGTATGTTCCATTATCACTGTTCCACAGACACCAGCTATCATTATGTCCTACCATCTTGTATGTTCCTTTATCACCATTCCTCAAACACCAGCTATAAGGATGTCCTACAATCTTGTATGTTCCATTATCACCGCTCCTTAGACACCAGCTCTAAAGATGTCCTACTATCTTGTATGTTCCATTATCACCGTTCCTTAGAAACTAGCTCTTAGGATGACTTACCATCTTGTATGTTCCATTATCACCGTTCCTTAAACACCAGCTCTAAAGATGTCCTACCATCTTGTATGTTCCATTATCCCTGTTCCTCAAACACCAGCTATAAGGATGTCCTACCATCTTGTATGTTCCATTATCACTGTCCTTAAACACCAGCTATAAGGATGCCCTACCATCTTGTATGTTCCATTATCACTGTCCTTAAACACCAGCTATAACAATGTCCTACCATCTTGTATGTTCCATTATCACCGTTCCTTAGACACCAGCCATAAGGATGTCCTGTCTTGTATGTTCCATTATCACTGTTCCTTCAACACCAGCTCTAAGGAAGACCTACTATCTTGTATGTTCCATTTTAACCGTTCCTCAAACACCAGCTATAAGGATGTCCTACCATCTTTTATGTTCCATTATCACCTTTCCTCAAACACTAGCTCTAATGATGTCCTACCATCTTGTATGTTCCATTATCACCGTTCCTCAGACACCAGCTATAAGGATGTCCTACTATATTGTATGTTCCATAATCATTGTTCCTTAGACACCAGCTATAAAGATGCCCTACCATCTTGTATGTTCCATTATCACCGTTCCTTAGAAACCAGCTATAAGAATGCCCCACAATCTTGTACATTCCATTATCACCGTACCTTATACACCAGATATAAGGATGTCCCACCATCTTGTATGTTCAATTTTAACCGTTCCTCAAACACCAGCTATAAGGATGTCCTACCATCTTGTATGTTCCATTATCACTGTTCCTCAAACACTAGCTCTAAGGATGTCCTACCATCTTGTATTTTCCATTATCACCGTTCCTCAGACGCCAGCTATAAGGATGTCCTACCATATTGTATGTTCCATAATCATTGTTCCTTAGACACCAGCTATAAGGATGCCCTACCATCTTGTATGTTCCATTATCACCGTTCCTTAGAAACCAGCTATAAGGATGCCCCACCATCTTGTACGTTCCATTATCACCGTGCCTTAGACACCAGATATAAGGATGTCCCACAATATTGTATGTTCCATTATCACCGTTCCACAGATACCAGGTATAACGATGTCCTTCCATCTTGTATGTGCCATTATCACTGTTCCACAGACACCAGCTATAACGAAGCCCTACCATCTTGTTCCATTATCACCTTCCTTTAACACAAGCTATAAGGATGCCCTACCATCTTGTATGTTCCATTATCACCGTTCCTTGAACACCAGCTATAAGGATGCCCTACCATCTTGTATCTTCAATTATCACTGTTCCACAGACACCAGCTAGAAGGACGTCCTACCATCTTGTATGTTCTATTATCACCGTTCCTTTAAAACCAGCTATAAGGATGCCCTAACATCTTGTATGTTCCATTATCACTGTTACACAGACACCAGCTATCAGGATGTCCTACCATCTTGTATGTTCTGTTATCACCGTTCCTCAAAACACAAGCTATAAGGATGTCCTACCAACTTGTATGTTCCATTATCACTGTTCCACAGACACCAGATATAAGGATGTACTACCATCTTGTATGTTCTATTATCACCGTTCCTTAAACACCAGCTATAAGGATGTGCTACCATCTTGTATGTTCCATTATCACTGTTACACAGACAACAGCTATAAGGATGTCCTTCCATCTTGTATGTTCCATCATCACCGTTCCTTAAACACCAGCTCTAAAGACGTCCTACCATACTGTATGTTCCATTTTCACCATTCCTCAAACACCAGCTATAACGATGTCCTACCATCTTGTATGTTTCATTATCACCGTTACTTAAACACAAGCTATAAGGATGCTCTACCATCTCGTATGTTCTATTATCACTGTCCTTAAACACCAGCTATAAGGATGTCGTACCATCTTGTATGCTCCATTATCACCATTCCTTAGACACCAGCTATAAGGATGTCCTACCATCTTGTATGTTCCATTATCACTGTTCCGCAGACACCAGCTATAACGATGTCCTACCATCTTGTATGTTCCATTATCACCGTTCCTTAAACATAAGCTTTCAGGATGCCCTACTATCTTGTATGTTCGATTATCACCATTCCTTAGACACCAGCTATAAGAATGTCCCACCATCTTGTATGTTCCATTATCACTGTTCCACAGACACCAGCTATAAGGATGCCCTAACATCTTGTATGTTCCATTATCACTGTTCCTTAAACACCAGCTATAATGATGCCCTACCATCTTGTATGTTCCTTTATCACTGTTCCGCAGACACCAGCTATAACGATGTCCTACCATCTTGTATGTTCCATTATCACCGTTCCTTAAACACCAGCTATCAGGATGCCCTTCTATCTTGTATGTTCCATTATCACCGTTCCTTAAACAACAGCAATAAGGATGCCCTTCCATCTTGTATGTTCCATTATCACTGTTCCACAGACACTGGCTATAAGGATGACCTACAATCTTGTATGTTCCATTATCACTGTTACTTTAACACCAGCTATAAGGATGCCCTACCATCTTGTATGTTCCATTATCACCGTTCCTTAAACACCAGCTATAAGGATGCCCTACCATCTTGTATGTTCCATTATCACTGTTCCACAGACACCAGCTATCAAAATGTCCTACCATCTTGTATGTTCCTTTATCACCATTCCTTAGAAACTAGCTCTTAGGATGACCTACCATCTTGTATGTTCCATTATCACCGTTCCTTAAACACCAGCTCTAAAGATGTCCTACCATCTTGTATGTTCCATTATCCCTGTTCCTCAAACACCAGCTATAAGGATGTCCTACCATCTTGTATGTTCCATTATCACTGTCCTTAAACACCAGCTCTAAAGATGTCCTACCATCTTGTATGTTCCATTATCCCTGTTCCTCAAACACCAGCTATAAGGATCTCCTACCATCTTGTATGTTCCATTATCACTGTCCTTAAACACCAGCTATAAGGATGCCCTACCATCTTGTTTGTTCCATTATCACTGTCCTTAAACACCAGCTATAACGATGTCCTACCATCTTGTATGTTCCTTAATCACCGTTCCTTAGACACCAGCTATAAGGATGTCCTATCTTGTATGTTCCATTATCACCGTTCCTTCAACACCAGCTCTAAGGAAGTCCTACTATTTTGTATGTTCCATTTTAACCGTTCCTCAAACTCCAGCTATAAGGATGTCCTACCATCTTGTATGTTCCATTATCACCTTTCCTCAAACACTAGCTCTAAGGATGTCCTACCATCTTGTATGTTCCATTAACACCGTTTCTCAGACACCAGCTATAAGGATGTCCTACTATATTGTATGTTCCATAATCATTGTTCCTTAGACACCAGCTATAAGGATGCACTACCATCTTGTATGTTCCATTATCATCGTTCCTTAGAAACCAGCTATAAGGATGCCCCACCATCTTGTACATTCCATTATCACCGTACCTTAAACACCAGATATAAGGATGTCCCACCATCTTGTATGTTCCATTATCACCGTTCCACCGACACCAGCTATAAGGATGTCCTACCATTTTGAATGTTCCATTACCACTGTTCCTCAAACACAAGCTATGAGGATGTCCTACCATCTTGTATATTATCATCGTTCCAAAAACACAAGCTATAAGGATGTCCTACCATCTTTTATGTTCCATTATCACTGTTCTCAGACCCCAGCTATAAGGATGTCTTACCATCATGTATGTTCCATTATCACCATTCCTTAAACACCAACTATAAGGATGTCCTACCATCTTGTATATTCCATTATCACCATTCCTTAAACCTGAGCTATAAGGATGCCCTACCATCTTGTATGTTCCATTATCACTGTTCCACAGACACCAGCTATAAGGATGTTCTACCATCTTGAATGTTCCATTATCACCATTCCTTAAACACCAGCTATAAGAATGTCCTACCATCTTGTCTGTTCCATTATTACCGTTCCTCAGACCCCAGCTATAAGGATGTCCTACCATCTTGTATGTTCCATTATCACCGTTCCTTGATCACCAGCTATAAGGATGTCCTACTGTCTTGTATGTTCCATTATCACTGTTCCTTAACCACCAGCTATAAGAATGTCCTACCATCTTGTATGTTCCATTATCACCATTCCTTAAACAGGAGCTATAAGGATGCCCTACCATCTTGTATGTTCCACCATCACCATTCCTTAGACAGCAAGTATAAGGATGTCCTACCATCTTGTATGTTCCTTTATCACTGTTCCTCAAACACAAGCTATGAGGATGTCCTACCATCTTGTATGTTCCATTATCATCGTTCTATAAACACCAGCTATAAGGATGTCCTACCATCTTGTATGTTCCATTATCACCATTCCTTAGACAGCAAGTATAAGGATGTCCTACCATCTTGTATGTTCCATTATCACTGTTCCTCAAACACAAGCTATGAGGATGTCCTACCATCTTGTATGTTCCATTATCATCATTCTATAAACACCAGCTATAAGGATGTCCTACCATCTTTTATGTTCCATTATCACCGTTCCTTAGAAACCAGCTATAAGGATGCTCCACCATCTTGTATGTTATTTTATCACCATTCCTCCAACACCTGCTATAAGGATGTCCTACCATCTAGTTAGTTCTGTTCCTCAAACACCAGCTATAAGGATATCTTACCATCTTGTTTGTTCCATTATCACTGTACTTTAGACACCAGCTATAAGGATGTCCAATCATCTTGTATGTTCTGTTATCACCATTTCTCAAACACCAGCTATTAAGATGCCCTACCATCTTGTATTTCCTTTATCACTGTTCCTTAGACACCAGCTATAAGGATGTCCTACCATCTTGTATGTTTCTTTATCATCATTCGTCAAACACCAGCTATAAGGATGCCCTACCATCGTGTATGTTCCGTTATCACCATTCCTCAAACACCAGCTATAAGGAAGCCCTGCCATCTTGTATTTCCTTTATCTCAATTTCTCAAACACCAGCTATAAGGCTGTCCTACAATCTTGTATTTTCCATTATCACCGTTCCTTCAATACCAGCTATAAGGATGTTCTACCATCTTGTATGTTCCTTTATCAACGTTCCTTAAATACCAGCTGTAAGGATGTTCTACCATCTTGTATGTTCCATTATCACCATTCCTCAAACACCAGCTATAAGAATATCCTACCATCTTGTATGTTCTGTTATCATCGTTACTCAAACACCTGCTATAAAGATGTCCTACAATCTTGTATTTTCAATTATCACCGTTCCTTCAATACCAGCTATAAGGATGTTCTACCATCTTATATGTTCCTTTATCACCGTACCTTAGACACCAGCTATAAGGATGTCCTACCATCTTGTATGTTCCATTATCACCGTTCCACAGACACCAGCTATAAGGATGTCCTACCATCTTGTATATTCCATTATCACCATTCCTTAAACACCAGCTCTAAAGATGTCCTACCATCTTGTATGTTCCATTATCACTGTTCCTCAAACACAAGCTATGAGGATGTTCTACCATTTTGTATGTTCCATTATCATCGTTCCATAAACACCAGCTATAAGGATGTCCTACCATCTTTTATGTTCCATTATCACTGTTCTTAGATACCAGGTATAAGGATGTCCTACCATCTTGTCTGTTCCATTATCACCGTTCCTTAGACAACAGCTATAAGGATGCCCTACCATCTTGTATGTTCCATTTTCACGGTTCCTTAAACACCAACTATAAAGATGTCCTACCATCTTGTATGTTCCATTATCACTGTTACTTAAACATCAGCTATAATGTCCTACAATCTCACATGTTCTATTATCACCGTTACTTAGACACCAGCTTTAAGGATGTCCTACCATCTTGTATGTTCCATTATCACTGTCATTAAACACCAGTTCTAAGGATGTCCTACCATCTTGTATGTTCCATTATCACCATTCCTTAAACACCAGCTATAAGGATGTCCTACCATCTTGTATGTTCCATTATCACGGTTCCTTAAACATGAGCTATAAGGATGCCCTACCATCTTGTATGTTCCATTATCACTGTTCCACAGACACCAGCTATAAGGATATCCTACCATCTTGTATGTTCCATTATCATCATTCCAAAAACACCAGCTATAAGGATGTCCTACCATCTTGTCTGTTCCATTATCACCGTTCCCCAAACCCCAGCTATAAGGATGTCCTACCATCGTGTATGTTCCATTATCACCATTCCTTGAACACCAGCTATAAGGATGTCTTACCATCTTGTATGTTCCATTATCACCGTTCCTTAAACACCAGCTATAAGGATGTCCTAGCATCTTGTATGTTCCATTATCACCGTTCCTTAAACACGAGCTATAAGGATGCCCTACCATCTTGTATGTTCCATTATCACCATTCCTTAGACACCAAGTATAAGGATGTCCAACCATTTTGTATGTTCCATTATCACTGTTCCACAGACACCAAGTATAAGGATGTCCTACCATCTTGTATGTTTCATTATCACCTTTCCTTAAACACCAGCTATAAGGATGCCCTACCATCTTGTATGTTCCTTTATCACTGTTCCTTAAATACCGGCTATAAGGGTATCCTACCATCTTGTATGTTCCTTTATCACCGTTCCTCAAATACCAGCTATAAGGATGCCCTACAGTGTTTTTTTTCACCATTTTGGGAAGATGACCCATACCCGTGGAATTGGGAATTTAAGCGGCATTTTCATTAACATTGGGAAATCTTTTTGCATTAAATATATTTATATATTGATAAAAAGTGTACACTTGCTTATCAGGCCATTTCATTAAATAATCAATGTCATACTAAATTCAGAATGGGGAAAACTTTCTTTATTTTATCAAGGAAGTATGGCAAGTTTCAATTTACATTTTTGAAGCTTTCAATTGGGAATTTTTACCATTCAATTGGAAAAAAAATATATTATTTGCCATTGGGAATATGACCAAATAACGGCTATAAAAATGGCCGAAAAAAAACACTGCCCTACCATCTTGTATGTTCTATTATCATCGTTCCTTAAACACCAGCTATAAGGATGTCCTACGATCTTGTATGTTCGATAATCACCGTTTCTTAGACACCAGCTATAAGGATGTCCTACCATCTTGTATGTTCCATTATCACCGTTCCTTAGACACCAGCTATAAGGATGTCCTTCCATCTTGTATGTTCCTTTATCACCATTCCTCAAACACCAGCTTTAAGAATATCCTACCATCTTGTATGTTCTGTTATCATCGTTACTCAAACACCTGCTATAATGATGTCCTACCATCTTGTTAGTTCTGTTCCTCAAACACCAGCTATAAGGATATCTTACCTTCTTGTATGTTCCATTATCACTGTTCCTTAGACACCAGCTATAAGGATGTCCAACCATCTTGTATGTTCTGTTATCACCATTTCTCAAACACCAGCTATTAAGATGCCCTACCATCTTGTATTTCCTTTATCACCGTTCCTCAAACACAAGCTATAAGGCTGTCCTACAATCTTGTATGTTCCTTTATCACCGTTCCTTAAATACCAGCTATAAGGATGTCCTACCATCTTGTATGTTCCTCTATCAACGTTCTTTAATAACAGCTGTAAGGATGTTCTACCACCTTGTTTTTTCCATTATCACCATTCCTCAAACACCAGCTATAAGGATGTCCTACCATCTTGTATGTTCCTTTATCACCATTCCTCAAATACCAGCTATATGAATGCCCTACTATCTTGTATGTTCCTTTATCACCATTCTTCAAATACCAGCTATAAGGATGCCATACCATATTGTGTGTTCTTTTATCACCATTCCTCAAATACCAGCTATAAGGATGTCCTACCATCTTGTATGTTCCTTTATCACCGTACCTTAAACACCAGCTGTAAGGATGTTCTACCATCTTGTTTTTTCCATTATCACCATTCCTCAAACACCAGCTATAAGGATGTCCTACCATCTTGTATGTTCCTTTATCACTATTCCTCAAATACCAGCTATATGAATGCCCTACCATCTTGTATGTTCCTTTATCACCATTCTTCAAATACTAGCTATAAGGATGCCCTACCATATTTTGTGTTCCTTTATCACTGTTTCACAGACACCAGCTATAAGGATGTCCCACCATCTTGTATGTTCTGTTATCACCATTCTTCAAATACCAGCTATAAGGATGCCCTACCATATTGTGTGTTCCTTTATCACTGTTCCACAGACACCAGCTATAAGGATGTCCTACCATCTTGTATTTTCCATTATCACCATTCCTAAAAAATACCAGCTATAAGGATGTCCTACCATTTTGTTTTTCCTTCACCACCGTACTTTAAACACCAGCTATAAGGATGTCCTACCATCTTGTATGTTCCATTATCATCGTTTCTTAAATACCAGCTATAAGGATATCCTACCATCTTGTATGTTCCTTCATCACCGTTCCTTAAACACCAGCTGTAAGGATGTCCTACCATCTTGTATTTTCCATTATCACCATTCCTCAAATACCAGCTATAAGGATGTCCTACTATCTTGTATTTCCTTTACCACCGTACTTTAAACACCAGCTATAATGATGTCCTATCATCTTGTATGTTCCTTTATCACCAATCCTCAAATACCAGCTATAAGGATGCCCTACCATCTTGTATGTTCCATTATCACTGTTCCTTAGAAACCAGCTATAAGGATGTCCTACCATCTTGTATGTTCAGTTATCACCGTTCCTTAGAAACCAGCTATTAGGATGTCCTACCATTTTTTATGTTCCGTTCCTCTAACCCCAACAAAAAGGTCTCTGCCCTAGGTCCCTTGGGGTTAGCACCATCAATTCTAACATAAATGTTGACCTTCATGTTAGTAACAACAAATCACATCAAACACCTTTCAAATGAGAAATAATGTTTTTTTTTGCCATATTCTCTTGTATTGGTTTAGTAAAGAAAGCCCCATCCCCATGCATAATGCTTATTCATATTTTCATAAAGAACCAATAGGTCCAAATAATTGTGCATACTATTTGCCAGTGATTCCTGTAATAAGATGTTTAAAGTTTACCTTGAATTTGGCCACATCTGGAAGGCCACAGAGGAAATTCAAATTTTTTATGAAGGACCCGTAGGCCTCAGTAATTATGCTTACAATTTGTTTCCCATTGCTTCTCATATTAAGAAGAAGATTTTTAAAATTTACCATGAAACTGGCTGTTAAAGCCCCATGGGGGCTGGGACCATGAAATTAGCTGTTAAGGCCTCATGGGGTTTGGGACCATCAAATTGGCTGTTAAGGCCCCATGGGGGTTGGGACCATGAAATTCACAATTTTGATTCACCTTCAAGTTATTGTGCATTTTTATGAGCACACGCGTACATTCCTGCTATGGAAAAAAAAAATCATATAACTTTTCTAAATGGAATTCTTAAATTAAAATGGAACCCAAATTTTATATATAAAGAAATGGACATTACACCTGTTAATCTCTGTGGACATTGTTTGTTTAAATAATTCACTACAAATATAATTTTACCCTGATCCTTTTCTGTACCTGATCCTGTTAGGTCGGCACGATGTCATTAATATATATGTTTTCATCATTATATTGACATAAAGTCTATCTCTTTTGCACAGTTTCCTATAACAAAATCCAGTTTTAAAAATGTATTTGTAGATGTGAAAATGGAATAATTATGATTACAATTTGTTGCTTAAGAAATAGATTATAAAAATAGATTTAGTCCCAGATTTTTGTCGGGTCTTGTGAGATAGAGATTTCCTCCATGGGGAAAACCTGTATCTTCTTAAAGCAGAAATGGAAGAAAACATATCACACCTGATCCACACACCTTACAGGGCATATAAAACTGTCTTCCGTGACGTAGTGGATAAGGAAGAGGGAGGTCAAATGTTTGAATCCCGGTGGAAGTACTTGAATTTTTTCTGATGTGCCTAGTTGCTCACCCAGCAGCTAGTTAAATTGAGAGGTATCAAATGTCTTACAGCCTGATCCCTGGCAAGGAAAGCTTTCAAGAAGTAAATGTGTACAGCATAAAGGTGTCTCGTAATTAAATAAAAATTTAACTATGAAGACACATGCCAATCAAAAGATATATATCATTTAAAATACGACATATAATCGGCTGTAAAACATAATGAAGCAGTTTATGACATGTAGCAGGTACCTCAATTTAAATGACCTCTAATTATAAACTCTTTTTGTTTTTTAGGTTTACATTGTTTTACAGAGTTTCTTTAACTGACTTTGCAGAAAAAGGGTCTTCTGTGGCGGAGTAATCTAAGGCGTCGTCTGAAGATCGCTTACCTTTCAAAACCAAGGTCATATGTTCGAGTCCCGCATGCTCCAAAAACTTGAGAAAAATGAAAAAAGTGAAAAAGGCTGCCAGTTACTTACGGAAGGATTGTGGTTCTACTTAGATTCATTCTGAGGTTTTCATCCACCAATAAAACTGCATAAGCCATTTAAAGCCTGAAATGTGTTGAAAATGATGCTAAACCCTATAAAAATGTATAGAGAACGAATTATATTCTTTAAATATATTTAACACAAAGCAGCTGACACTGGATTCAGGATCCTGAACATTCAGACATGCATATCTGGTGTTCTGTTATAGGATGTGCATTTGAGCTTTAACATAATTATTATCTAACACTTCTATTTCATGTTACCTTTCCTTGACCATTAAGATGCTTATAAGAACTTGTGACTGAGTCCGGATTGTTTGTATAGATTAAACATTAACCTCAGATCAGATAACTAGCAATGATAATACAACTGACAAGCACAGTTCCTCCATTTTGAAGTGAACAAGCTACAAACACACATTCAGGTTATATGATAAGGAGATCAGCAACAAACACCATTTCAGATTATATGATATGGCGACCAGCCACAGACACCATTTTAGGCTATATGATTTGGCGACCAGCCGAAGACACAATTTCAGGCTATATGATATGGCGACCAGCCACATTCTCCATTTCAAGTTATATGATATGGCGACCAGTCACATTCACCATTTCAGGTTATATGATATGGCGATCAGCCACAAATACTATTTCAGACTATATATGGTGAACAGACATAAACACCATTTCAAGTTATATGATATGGTGAACAGACACAAACATCATTTCTGGTTATATGATATTGTGAACAGACACAAACATCATTTCAGGTTTTATGATATGGTGAACAGACACAAACATCATTTCAAGTTATATGATATGGTGTACAGACACAAACATCATTTCAGGTTATATGATATAAAGAACAGCCACCAACACCATTTCAGGTTATATGATATGGCAACCAGCCATGAACACCATTTGATGTTATGATATGGTGACCAACCACAAACACCATTTCATGTTACATGTATATGATATGGTGACCAACCACAAACACCATTTCAGGTTATATGATACGGTGAACAGCCACAAACACCATTTCAGGTTATATGATATGGCAACCAGCCACAAACACCATTTCATGTTATGATATGGTGACCAACCACAAACACCATTTCATGTTACATGTATATGATATGGTGACCAACCACAAACACCATTTCAAGTTATATGATATGGTGAACAGCCACAAACACCATTTCAGGTTATATGATATGGCAACCAGCCACGAACACCATTTCATGTTATGATATGGTGACCAACCACAAACACCATTTCATGTTACATGTATATGATATGGTGACCAACCACAAACACCATTTCAAGTTATATGATATGGTGAACAGCCACAAACACCATTTCAGGTTATATGATATGGCAACCAGCCACGAACACCATTTCATGTTATGATATGGTGACCAACCACAAACACCATTTCATGTTACATGTATATGATATGGTGAACAGCCACACATACCATTTCAGCCTATATAATAAATATGATGAACAGCCACAAACACAATTTCTTGTAAAATGTATGGCGACCAGCCACAAACACCATTTCAGGTTATAATATATGGTGACAAGCCATCAACACCATTTCAGGTTATATGATATGGTGAAAAGCCATATTCACCATTTTAGGTTATATGATATGGTGAACAGCCACATACACCAAATCAGGTTATATGATATGGTGAACAGACACAAACATCATTTCAGGTTATATGATATGGTGAACAGCCACAAACACTATTTCAAGTTATATGATTTGGTGAACAGCCACAAACACCAAACCAGGTTATATGATATGGCAACCAGCCATGAACACCATTTCAGGTTATATGATATGGCAACCAGTCAGACACCATTTCAGGTTATGTGATATGTTTGTGATATGACGGTATTGCTATCTGACTTTACCTCAACAGCTGTGTGTGATATGGAGGAAGTGCTATCTGATTTAATATTGACAGCTTTATGTGCAATGTGACTTATGGGTAACCTTAACAGCTGTATATGACATGAAGGAAGTACTATCTGTCTAGTGATAGAGTGTCTGCCTCGCATGCAGAAGGAAGGTCAATGGTTTGATCCCCAGCCAGGTCATACCAAAGACTTGGTGAATAGCCACAAATACCATTTCAGGCTTTATGATATGATGACAAGCCTTATACACCATTTCAGGTTATATGATATGGTAAACAGCCACACACACCATTTCAGGTTAAATGATATGGTGAACAGCCACAAACACCATTTCAGGTTATATGATATGGTGACGAGCCCACGAACACCATTTCAAGTTATATGGTATGGTGAACAGCCATCAACACCATTTCAGGTTATATGGTATGGTGAACAGCCATCAACACCATTTCAGGTTATATGATATGGTGATCAGCCCACTAACACCATTTCAGGTTATATGATATGGTGACCAACCACAAACACTATTTCAGGTTATATGATATGGTGACCAACCACAAACACCATTTCAGGCTGTATGATATGGAGAACAGCCACAAACACCATTTCAGGTTATATGATATGGCGAACAGCCACAAACACTACTTCAGACTGTATGATATGGAGAACAGCCACAAACACCATTTCAGGTTATATGATATGGTGACCAACCACAAACACTATTTCAGGTTATATGATATAGTAACCAGCCACGAACACCATTTCAGGTTATATTATATGGTGAACAGCCACGAATGGTGAACAGCCACAAACACCATTTCAGGTTATATGATATGGTGAATAGTCACAAACACCATTTCAGGTTATATGATATGGTGAACAGCCACATACACCATTTCAGGTTATATGATATGGCAACAAGTCAGACACCATTTCAGGTTATGTGATATGTTTATGATATGAAGGCATTGCTATCTGACTTTACCTCAACAGCTGTGTTCATACCAAAGACTTGGTGCTAGAAACTTCCTTGCTTGGTGCTAAGCATTATGAGGATAGTTCTAGGTCTGGTCAGCCCAGTGTTTGTATAATATGAATGTATGGGGTATCATTTCATGTGTCTGCGGCATGATAATCCAGTATGGCAGCGCTCAGAATACTGTCTCTCAAGTAAACAATGTCACGATATGATTGAAATATTTTAAAAGCAATGCTAAACACCATATAACAAACATATACAATAGTTATTTTTCTGTATTAGAAAAAAGCATTTGTCAGTATGGAAATTGTATAAAAACAAAGTCTATATTTAAAATGTATATTACTTAGTTATGAACAAAGGTTTTATTCCCATATTATAAATAACTATAAAAATGTTGAGTCAATTTTAATATAATTGTTAACAAATATTGCACAAAGTTAATAATTTATATGTGCTAATGATAAGGTATTAACAAGGGCTTTACATAAAGATGGCAGTCTATACCTTGTACATGTTAAAATAGACATGTACATCGAAAACACTGGATTGTACTATTACAGATGCATTTTTGGCTGTTAATCAACATCTGAATGATGTAAAAATAAAATTAACAATAAACAAAATAATCAATCACACCATGAGTGATCACCAAGGTGACAGATTTGTGACTCCTAGAAGTGTGTCGACAACTCTTGCACTCTCTGGATACAGATCGAGTGGGAGGAGGGCTGATTAACAATAAATTTATCTAAAATGATAATGCCATCTAGAGCATTGCATTATTACTTTCTATTGTAGAATCATAAATTGATTAAAAGCATTTTTATTTTTGCTTAAAAAAGAGAAAAGCCTTAAAACATTATAGATAAAAAAAATTGGAAAAACTTTTTTTTAATATCTCTTACTTATTACTTTCTTTTCTTATCTTTTATCTGAATCATGCAAATTTTAAAGAAACTCTCGGGGTATTCTGTGGCCTCGTTCTACTTTAAGTTACAGTAAGCAGCAAGCAGCTAATCTAGAGAAAGAAGGTTAACATTAAGATAGCAGTAAACTATCGCAATTTGCAGATGATACTTCAGTACTGTTAGATGGTTCAGATAGCTCACTTAATGAAACCCTTTCAGAATTACACTATTTTTCACAAATATCGGGCCTGAAAATCAATTTTGAAAAAACTCAAGTGATATGGATTGGTTCAAAAAAATACAACACACATTCAATAAAAACCAGATGGAAACTGTCATTGGGTCAAACAGAATTTAAGTTACTTGGAATAAAATTTAATGTGGATTTGGATAAAATGATTATGTTGAATTATAATGAAAAAATAGAAAAAATTAAAAACTCAATCGGCTTCTGGAATAGAAGATTTTTAACTCCATTAGGAAAAATAACTGTAATTAAAAGTTTATTAATTTCGTCACTTAACCATCTTTTTATTTCTATTCCAAGTCCAGAGGACAATTATATCAAGCAAATAAATGACATTTTATACAAATTTCTTTGGCATGGACCTGCAAAAATTAAAAGTTCAGTTATTACAAAACATTTTCTTGAAGGAGGTTTGAAAATGATCAATTTAAAGGCTTTTATTTGTAGCCTAAAAATTACTTGGATCAGGAAACATACTCATTCAGATGGGTTGTGGCAACACTTGTGTAACTCATATTTTGATTTAAATAAATTTCTAACTTGTGGTAAACACTACCCAGAGAAATTATTAAAATCTATAAAAAACAACTTTTGGAAAGATGTTCTAAACTCTTATGTAACTTTTTTAAATAGTTACAAAGTAGATAGTTATGAAAAATGTCTTAAAATGCCACTTTTTTATAATCATCATATATTGATTGGAAAACAGAGTGTTTTTCTTAAAAGTTGGTATGATAAAGGCATAATGTATATAAATGACTTAATTGATACTAATGGTAAATTCTACACAAAAGAAGATTTTGAGAAAATTACAGATATCAAAATTAACTATCTACATTTGCTCGGTATGACAACAGCAATCAAACAATTTAAAAAAGTCAATAAACTGAAAAGTGAACATAAAAAGGAACCAAATCCTTTCATTCCATCACATGTGTTTCCAATATTGAAAAACAAAACTGGGACTAAACCAATATATGACGTTTTAAATAGAAATATCGAGAAACCAACAAGCCAGAATAAATGGAATGAAATGTATGATATAAATGAAAATGATTGGAATATATACTATAACATTCCTTTCCAAGTAACAAGAGACACTAAACTCCAGTGGTTACAATATCGACTTCTACATCGAATTCTCCCCACTAATAGGTACCTCACTTTGATAAAGATTAAATCAAATGAAAAATGTACTTTTTGTAAGAAACAGACAGAAACATTGCAACATATCTTTTGGCATTGCTCTCATACACAAGAGCTTTTATCAAATGTAATAATGCATCTAAATAATATAAATATTCAAGTACAATGGAATGAAACTCAGCTTCTATTTGGGATTTCAAAAAATGATAAAAGAACATTAACAGAGAACTTGTTAATTCTTGAGATAAAACGATACATTTATGCAAGTAGATGCTTGGAGGCCACTCCTTCCTATAAAGGACTCCTGATGAGTATGAAATCCATGTTTGACGTAAATAGATGTATATCTGTTAAGAACGGACTATCTGACAAATTTGAGAAAGACTGGAGTATCATACTTAAACTTATCCTGTAAAATAACATATTTATATATAGTCTGTTTTTGTTATTGTTTTTTTTCTCTTTAATTTTAAAAAAAAAAATCAAACTTGGATGTGGACTGTATATGTCTTTGATATTTGCTTCAACCTCTTTTGGCAACCCCCCCCCCCCCCCACCCCCACCTTATCCCCAATATTTTGTATTATCATTATTATTATCTTCACTTTTCTTTTCTCTTTTTTTATTATTTATTCTCCCCATTCTTAATAGAGATCAAGTAATATATATACAGTTATAAAGTATTATACATTTACAAAATTGAATTCTTTGAGGAATGAAAGATGAATGAATGTGGTGAATTATTTTATATGCTATTGATATAGATATATATATTTATTTTGAAATTGTAAGGTGTGTAGGGGGATGGTCCTCCCCGACCCCCGCACACCTAGGACGGGGAGAATAAATGGGTCATCCAAATGGGTGACTGAAAAAAAAAAAAAAAAAAAAAAAAAAAAAAAAAAGATAGCAGTAAATAACAGTAGATAATAGTAGACTAGGAGTTCATTAATGGGCTCATTTCTATTTAACAATTAATGTATAAAACATGCATTGCCATATACCATTAATAAATTGGGTATGATTTTTATTTACAGCAAACGTGTTCATATTTTTAACTGTAATATTGTTTAAGAGTTTTTATTTTGTTTAATAATTACAATCATTAAACTTAGGAAAATAAAGCCATTTGGAGCTCCAAGTGTTATCATCTGGATATTTTCAAGTTTTGCAAAAACTACTGATGTCTTTCAAAGAAAAAAACAGGTGAAATTCTAAAAAAAAACAAGAGGGCCAAGATGGCCCTATATCGCTCACCTGACTGACCTTCGAGTCACCCAAATTAAGTAGATTATATAATACATGAACACTCAAAATTCCAGAAAAACGAGATAGGCAAGTAGTTAGAATTTTGAATTGTTTTGAAGATGTAACAGATGCGTAGAGGTTCACCCATGGTAAATGTCAGTGAAATTACATCAAAATCAGGTCAGTAGATTCAGACAAAAAGGTTTTTGAAGTTTTTACTATAGCTGCCTATATAGTTAACTAGCACCTCACTGAGAGGTCATGTTTTTTTAAAAAAATCACAACGGCTTGAACAAACTTGGTAAAGGATCACCCAAGGAACTTTTCTGCGAAATCTTTTTAAAATTGATCAGGTGGTTTCTGATAAGAAGATTTTTTAAGTTTTTACTATATCTTATATTGTAAACTAACCCCACCCCCCTGGCCGCCATGTTTTTGACAAACCACTACAGTTTGAGAAACTCTGTGAAAGGATTGCACAAACTTGGGAGAGGGTCACCCAAGGAACATTTCTGTGAAATTATTTTAAAATCAAGCCAGTAGTTTCTGACAAGAAGATTTTTTAAGTTTTTACTATAGCTTATATAGTAAACTAACCCCATCCCCTGGCTGCCTTGTTTTTTGACGAATCAAGATGACTTAAACAAACTTGGTAGAGGGTCACCCAAGGAACATTTAAGTACAATTATTTTTAAATCGAGCCAGTAGTTTCTGACAAGAAGATTTTTTAAGTTTTTACTAATTAAACTTGCCCCGCCCCCTGGCAGCCATGTTTTTTGAAGAATCAAGATGGTTAAACCAACTTGGTAGAGGGTCACCCAAGGAACATTTCTGTAAAGTTATATCAAAATTGGCTCAGTGGTTTCAGAGGAGAAGTTTTTAGAAGCTAAAAGTTAAAGACAGATGACGGACACCAAGCGATCACAAAATGAAAAAAAAAACTGTTCTGTGTGGATGTATTAATTTCCTTGGTTCTCCAGTTCAGTATATACAATATGTTCCCTAGTTTATGTGTAATATAAACACATGTGGAACTAATTGGTTTACAGGTGCTACAGTGATTATCTTACCACACATTCATATATAATGGTGAGTTTGAAGTATCTAAATGATTAAACATATATCTGTATAAATTATAAATGTACTAAACTGTACTTTCATTGGCAAATTTAACACATATACCTAATAAAATGTTTCTATGTACTAAATAATCACACAAACCTGAGCACTAATGGGTAAGTTGAGTGGCCTACAAGTAACATGTCTTCAATAACAGATGGCCAATTACAGACAGCCAATTTCAGATGGCCAATAACATGTGTTCAATAACAGATGGCCAATTACAGATGGACAATAACAGATGGCCAATTACAGACAGCCAATTTCAGATGGCCAATAACATGTGTTCAATAACTGATGGCCAATTACAGATGGCCAATAATAGGTGTTCAATAACATGTCTAATAACAGATGGCCAATAACAGATGTTCAATAACAGATGTTCAATAACATGTCAAAAAACAGATGGGCAGTAACAGATGGGCAATAAGAGATGTTCAATTACATGTATAATAACATATGGCTTATAACAGATGTCCAATAACAGGTGGTCAATAACAGGTGGTCAATAACATGTCTTATAACAGATGGCCAATAATAACAGATGGCCAACAACAGATGTCCATTAATAACAGATGGTCAATAACTTATGGCCAATAACTTATGACCAATAACATATGGTCAATAACGTATGGCCAATAACAGATGGTCAATAACTTATGGCCAATAACAGATGATCAAAAACAGTTGGCCAATAACAGATGGCCAATAACTTATGGCAAATAACAGTTGGTCAATAACAGATGGCCAATAACATGTCCAATAACAGTTGGTCAATAACAGATGGCCAATAACAGTTGGCCAATAACAGATGGCCAATAACATGTCCAATAACAGTTGGTCAATAACAGATGGCCAATAACAGATGGTCAATAACTTATGGCCAATAACAGATGGCCAATAACAGATGTCCAACAACAGATGTCCATTAATAACTTATGGCCAATAACAGATGGTCAATAACATGTCCAATAACAGATGTCCAATCACAGATGACGAATAAGTTTATTTTGATATAACTAATCAACACTTTCTTACTCATCAAACACTTTAAACCTGCTCTTCTTGATCTTCTGTTTGAGGTGACCATCGCCATTGTGTTTGAACTGTTTTTGCTCATAAAGTCATCCCTGAAATCTTTTGGAATTTCGCTGAAACAAGAATACAAACCATATCACATACTGCTAACAAATGCTGACTGGGTCATAATTCCATCTTAGCTCTGTACACTACCGAGTTCAGCAGTTACTTGCTAGATCATGTATCTGTTTTACCTACACTTTCTGTAGTTTTACCTAGGGACACAGTTATAGTGTAGTGGTAGAGCGTGGCCCCAGAATCTGAGGGTTGTGGGTTCAATCCTACACCGCCGCTATGTGTGGTATCCTTGAGCAAGACAATTTATTCACATACGCTTAATGCTGGTTCTATAAGCAGGAAGACTTTGAGTGCAATTTGTTTAAGTTAGTTATAAGAAATAATTTTCACAATTAATAATAATTTATATAAAGAAGGATATGCAAATGATTGAGATTTCATGAATGCTCATGTATTCACTCAACTATTCTAGAAAAAAAATTGTTTTCAATTATAACAATCTCCATTCATCTCAAGAATACAAATCAAAATTCTTTGTTTGCAAAATGTAATTCTCTAAAAAACGATACTTTTCCCAGCAAGTTGTGTTTAAAGTCTATGAAGTACTTATGAATACAAAATTTGTATAATGCAATTAAATAACAAAATATAATTCAAGATCATTTTGCATGTTTAAAGCAACACATCCACGTTTGAACTTTTAAAAAAAAAATTTAATTGAGTTATGAACACATTTCCCATACAAACATATGATTAATTAGCTGTATATGAGCATATAAACACAGTCTGGAACAAAATGATGCCCAAATTATAATGCGTGACTAACACTTTATAAAACAAGCGTGTAACTCACCCGAGTCAAAAGAAATTGTCAAAATGACTTTCAAGGCAGGTAAAGTACACTACGCACTAAAATGTGAAGTTTTTTTTAATACGACTCGCATAATTCAATTTGAAGCCAAGTTGGAATCCTCGGCAATTTAAAAATAATTTATAAAGCGTTTGTCACGCTTTATAATTTGGACATCTTTTTTTATAATTCTAAATCGTTCTGGATAGTGTTTGTTAGCACATATACAGCTCACTGACCATATATTTATGTATGGGAAATGTGCTCACAACTCAATTGAAAAACTTTTTAAAAAAGTTTAAACGTGGATGTGTTGCTTTAAAACATTGGTTACATACAGCTTACATTACATATCAATTGCCTGCGAAATCTGATAAATTTGCCATATTATTAATGTTTGCATGCTATTCCATCAACAAGTAACATAGAGATGCAAGTTTCATACCCTCCTATAAAGATTCATGGTTTTACTTAAACACTTAAAAAACAATAAAATTGTAATGGTTTACGTAAACATTCTTTAATCAATATCAATGATATGAACTGCAAATTTTACATGAAAATATATATATCATCCAGTTTTTTTTGGCAGCAGAAAACCTTAAATGCATTTTATATTAACACAAGTAGGACCATCTCTATTCTGCTAGTAACTTCACATTGAAAACAGCTGGTATGCTCAAACCCGTCACCTTAATAATGAGAATTAAATGATAGCACCATAAACCATTCAGTCAAGGAAGATCAACTCAAAAATAAAATTAACAAACCTTTCAAATGTTGAATCTCTAAGATAGAAGAATGCATAACCCCTCATGTCAGGGGTATGCCCATACCCATTCGTACTAGCTCTGTCACAGAGGCACCAGCAGGGTATGCTCTTACCCAGTCATACTAGCTCTGTCACAGAGGCACCAGCAGGGTATGCCCTTACCCAGTCGTACTAGCTCTGTCACAGAGGCACCAGCAGGGTATGCCCTTACCCAGTCGTACTAGCTCTGTCACAGAGGCACCAGCAGGGTATGCCCTTACCCAGTCGTACTAGCTCTGTCACAGAGGCACCAGCAGGGTATGCCCTTACCCAGTCGTACTCTGGTACATCGGGAACAATGTATGATCTGGTACCCATACCATTCACCAAGCATGCCAACGAAGAACTGACACTTTTTTTATCTCTGAAAGACAGAAAGCTCTAGAGTCCTGCAAAAATTACATCAACATAAGCAGGAGAATTCAGGAATCATAAATTGTAAATAAACTTTAAAAATGGAAGTTTTAAATTTTTTTATATTAAGCTCTGTACAGATACTATTCTTGTTTAACATTTGATTATTATAACAATATTCTAAAAACAACATTTAAACCGACTATCCTTCCCTTCAATATAAGTTATATATATCATAATAAGACAAAACAGAACTAGAAATATCGCTGAAGGTGATGGATACCCCCAGATGGTGCCCTGACACACTTATTGTACCCTTTTGCTGCTTGCTTTGACACAGTGAACCACTTAGTGTAACTAATTACTTTTGTGAAGTGTCACTGAATTCAAGCCAATGGTTGCTGAGAAACGATGACCACAAACAATATGACGACAATATGCACAACTAGGCTTGGTACCAGTCACCCATGTAAAGTTTCACTGAATTCCAGCAATAAAAAAAATTCTCAACAGACAGATGAATGGATGGACCGACGGACCAGCACGACTCCTATACCGGTAGCTCTCACTACACAGTTGAATTTTGTTCTTTGTTCTATATAAAATAAGGTCTAGGATTTCCCTTGTAAAAAAAGAATTCGACATAGAAGTTTTTTTGTTCAAAGCTGGAATGTAAACCAACATAAAAATGCACAATAACTGGTAGGCTGTCCACGTCGTTTTTTTTAAAGAGGGTGCAGTGACACCCTGAGATTCTTTGAAAAAAGAAGTCCTCAAATGCTCATAAATACATGCATATGTTGAAATCCTATAAAAAGACACTTTTTAACACCAGTGATGTCTTATTGCAGTATATGCTATATCAACTATTGCTTTTCACATCTGCAGCAAGAAATCACAACTACTATGAATCATCTTGAAAATATTTCAAAACCAAATTACAAAGTCCTTGTTTTTAAACATAAGAATCATGTTACCATGGGAAAAAAGTGATGTAACTGTGTAGTGAGATGTATATAGCTCCTATATACTTTGTATCTGGGGGTATAATAAGATAGCTAGTGGGTGTAACAGGTCGATGTATATATTGAAGGCTTAGTGCAAAACTGGTCTATCTATGTTCTTAGTCTATATTGAATTGGAGTAGTACAATATGAAATAGTGGGTGAGGCAGACCAATCTATTCTAGTATACAGTTGACTGCCGTGTATTGAGTGTATTGTTACTATCTTTCCTTTTTTAATAAATATGTTTGGCTTGAAGTTCAGGGAGGTACAATTTTGATTAATGTCAAACTTGTCAGCTCAACACACATGATCCCAGAGCAAGTACATATCACTATAATAAAATATTTCCATATTCAAATGACATAAATATAACTTATAATAGATCCTAAGTTCTTTATCACACCAATTTCATTATACTAATTTTATCAAAAGCGTTTGAAGGCAAAATAAATTTGCCCAACTGCAAAGTGAAAACAAAAAGTGTAATTTTTGCATGTAACGTATCAACATCTTTTATATTTCATAAACATGAGTGTACGTCCAATATTGAATTTATTAAACGAGTTGGCCAAAATGTATCAGTCAAGGCAGAGTATTATGTCAAAGAATTTAATAAATTTAACAATAAATGAGCACAAATTTATTTTCTTTTGGTCATGTAATTTAGAAAAAATGTTACATATACTATTTATTTCAGGTTACAGTGTTTTTTTTTCGACCATTTTTATAGCCGTTATTGGGTCATATTCCCAATGGCAAATAGTATCTTTTTTTCCCAATTGAATGGTAAAAATTCCCAATTGAAAGCTTCAAAAATGTAAATTGAAACTTGCCATACTTCCTTGATAAAATAAAGAAAGTTTTCCCCATTCTGAATTTAGTATGACGTTGATTATTTAATTAAATGGTCTGATCTGATAAGCAAGTGTACACTTTTTATAAATATATTTAATGCAAAAAAAATTCCCAATGTTAATGAAAATGCTGCTAAAATTCCCAATTCCAAGAGTATGGGTCATCTTCCCAAAATGGTGAAAAAAAACACTGGGTAATCTTTTTTTCTATGACTGATAAATAACACTTTGTATATATTAGTTTTCATCAGTCCTCATAGGACATAACACACCAAAATAACTTCTTAATCATAAGGCCATTACAAATTAACTATAAACTTTTTTTAATGAAAATTAAAAGGGTCAGGGCAGTATGAAAAATAAGGGGTGGCGGGAATGATAATCTAGTAATCAGTTTATTAAGAACATACCTATCAACATCATTTAGGTGTTCTAGTAAGTCAGAATGTAGCTTGGCACTTCATATATGAGTGTTTAGTTATATGGACAACACAATTAAATTTTCACCAGGTTAATATAAAAAATATGTCGTGGGCTTATTACACCCCTGCAACCGGACTGTCATGTGATAAACAGGTTTATCAAACTACTGGGAAAGGATAAGGATCTTTTTCTTCACCAACATACTTGTTGCTATGCGTATCCTCTTCTGTTACTCCCCATCTTAGATCCGCCTCCTGCACTTTGATGAAGTGTTTCTTACAAAGAGCATGCAACTCTGGGAACACAAACTGCATGAGCAAGTGACGCTCACAAGTCAAGTTCACAATTCATGTTCACCATGCATGTCATGGAATGTAGAAGAGATGAACACATGTGCAGATCTGTAACTGAAATGCATGGACATACAAGTCATTTTGTATTTTTGAAATTAAATATAAATTCCAATTGTGCAAAATTATTTAGTTGCTTTGTGAAATGATGGGTTTTGATGTAATATAATAGCCTGGCTGTTGTAGTAACAAGGAATTGTGCACAATTATATTGTTAAACACATGTTGCAGTAGTGTAATGGAAAGAGCATTGACCTATCATGCTCGTGGTTGCGGGTTCAATCCACAAAAGACCAGATGCCTCTCAAAAAACATTGCCTAGATTTGATGGGTCATTCTCATTCACACTTGGATGAAAAGACTACACTCGACTGAAAAAGCATTCTATTGCTTGTCTTAATTTATCTCTGGAGCCGGGCCCGATTAGCTCAGTCGGTTACGCGTCTGACTATCAATCCAGGGGTCGTGAGTTCAAATCCCCCGCCCGGCAACAGTCTCCGTGATGATTGATATACGACATTGCGTCTCATTATCATTTGTCTCTCACCACTGATTCAAGTGGGAAAGTTATCAGTTACTTGCGGAGACGAGGTGTGCTCGAGTACTGGTTAATCCAAGGAAACAGTGGTTATGTTAACTGATCGTCTGTTAGCCCTCGATGGCATAAAAATGACGCTAAATATTCAATCAATCAATTATCTCTGGAAAATATCGTCAAGTTTAATATCCATTGAATGATGTAAATGCATCAAAACCAGCCCAGCTTATCTCTCCTCACTGCATTGTATTTCAAATGTAATTATTTATTCTCCAGAGCCCAGAAAAAAATCTCTTTACCTAGCATGAAGTAATCGTTAAAATACAACCTACGTGAATAAGTGTCTTAATATTTGGAAACATGTCTTCATCCACATCGTTGTAAAGTGGTACCAGGTCACTGAGGTTGTCAAATTGATCAACTTCCAATTTCTGACAATACCTTTTCCATTTTTTAATTTCCTTTAGTAAATCCTTTGACAAAATGCAGTCAAGGTCAGTTTCCCAGAACATCAGCTGATTAGAAAGTCTAGTCAGCTCTTCTCAACCAAGTTCAGTTATGTTGGATGGTAATACAGAGCAGATATAATATGCTGATGTATCTTTGGTTTGGAAGCGAGATCTTAACTCTTGGAGTAAATAATCAAGAAATGAAATGGACAACGTGTACTTGAAATATTCCTTTGGTTCTGTTGTGTTAAAATTTGCTCTATGCTGCTGTTTTACACATGTCCTAGGAACTTTGATCTCTATTTGTAGGTCATTTGCAATTTGTGTGGCATCACAGAAACAGGTTTCAAATTCGATGTTCACCTCTCTGCGTATAAATTTCAGATATTTTCTCGACATGATGATCAAGTAAAAATGTGTCAAAACACACATTCCTCTATACACATTGTGTTTTACAAAGTCCAACTAATTTCTTCTATGCATATTTAGAGCCTTCCATCTCTAGGATATGTTCAAGAAACAATTGTTTTTTTCTGAGATTGATCAAAGAAAAGAAACACTGAGTAAATTACATCAATCATATTTCTCACTGAAGGTAATTTGCAACTAAGATTAAGATTTCAATCTTTTAATTCGTCATTGCCACCACTGTTGTTCCGAATACATAGCTGCAGCCCCATCATAAGCATGTTCATGCATTGCATCTACTGCAACATCATCACTTTGAAGCGTTTCAACTATCTTCTCTGCTATAACTTCACCAGTGGTTCTTTTTAATTGAATAAAGTCAAAGAACTCTTCCGTAATGACTGTAGAAGAATTTCGAAGAAGAAACTGCAAGACCAGTGTAGGTCACTGCAATATTTACATAACATTTACTCATTAAAAAGACCTACCAATCCTCACTATAAGTTGTCCTGGAAGATCCTTTTTGGACTCACGATATCGGGCTTCGCTGTGTTTGTTAGTTTCAAATTCGTGAATATAAGAGGAAAAAAAACAACGTTACAACAGGCCCAAATAACACGGAGCCACAGCCATCTTGAATACGAATATTCTGTTTAGAGAATGACGACAGTGTTTAAAAAATAAAATTAACCAATGGAGGGCGGGTGGAACGCCGCTTAAGGGTGGGTTAAAATATAAAATTGTTATATGTTAAGGTTGGGGAATACCAGACCTACCTAGATATATATGTTAATTCAGGGCATATATGCTTATAGTAAGCTTAATTCTGGTTAGATGAAAATGTTAAACTGTCAAATGATCACAATAAAATAGAAGTTTATTATGTATGTGTCAATAAAAAATTAGAATTATGTTTCTGTGACTGACTTAATTCATTTTATCAAGGGAACTGCATGGAAAGTAAAATTGGTGAAATTTACTTTTTTTTCATGCTGAAAGTGGGGGTACCCAACTTCAGGGCAAAAAGTGGTGAAAAGTGGTACTTTTGACTCCATTTTGGAGACATTTTAATTTCAGTCTATGACAGTACTTTAATATGATATAGGACACTTTGGTCCGCCAATGATAGAAATAGTGAAAATTTGGTCAAACATTATAATGTAAGTCTATGGAAAACGCAATGGTGGTAGCTGACCATTTGACAAGACACTACATAATGTAAGACATGTATAATACTAGTATTAAACATAACATTCAGTTAAGTTTAAGCATACAAATAGTTAAGCATGGCACACAAAGAGCATAATTAACATACCCATTAAATATTACCACAGATCTGCGGCAAACCGTAGTGTAACAACAATTGTTATACTAAGGATTGAAATCGCAATCTCTAGTGTAACAAACTAGGGGTCATAACAACAACCATTACTGTAACAAACAAGGTAAACCAGGGTGTTGGTAGAACTTGTGGCCCAACCCATTTGCTTTTATATATATATATATATATATATATATATATATATATATATATAAACATATTTTCTTGCTTTTTAACGCACGCACGCACGCACGCACGCACGCACGCACGCACGCACGCATGCACACAAAACGAAACGAAGAAAGATGGCATCTCGCCCCGGCGCCAATTTACGCCGTTGCAAAATAATAGGGTCTAATGAACAACGCAGGGTGTCTGGGCTACATTTAGAGGGCAAGCTTTTAACTGTGTGTCTAGTAGGACGCCAGCACGAGCTGTTTGAATGTTGTGTAATTTGCAAGGCTAGCCTGTTTCTAGCGCATTTTGGTCGAACCGGCGAGGCTTCAGCGCCTGAACGGCACACACAAATACACCCCCTTGGCAAACACTTGGGTTCTTTGGCGCACTCCCAGACGCTAGTAGGTATTTGCCAAGGGGCGTCATTTGCGGCGGGTGGAGAAGCCATGTTTTCACCTGAGTTGGTCCAAATAGCCATAAACATGCAACTTTGTATGCGTGCACATGTTCCCAACGTCCGTTGACCGCCTTCTAGGTGAGCCAGACTCAAAAACTTGGTGTCCCTGGGCAGGCCAGGGTGTGTAGAAGATACCTGAGTTGTCCATTGAAACCCAATATAATGTTATTATTATTATTACTATTATCATTACTACTATTATTGTTCTTATAAACCGAATCAGCTATTTTGAAAATACGCCATTCTATTTCAGATGGAATCTTCCGTATTAGTGGTATTTGTTGTATGATAGCATTTTTTATCTATTACATAAACTATAGAATAAACTATATATCAATATAAAGTGTGTTGTACTACTGTCTGTTTCGATAGCGTAGTGGTAACGGTTTGAACTGTCAACCCAAATGTCGCGAGTTCGAGCCTTGTATATGATCAATTTTTTTTTTCAATTTTTTTTCCATAAAAGTATCCCAGTGTACTATTTCAGTTTGTTTTTTAACTTTGCAAGTGTTGGTAGCAACGTCTTCACTATATACATTTGGATTGGCGCACTCCCAGACGCTAGTAGGGTGTCTGGGCTACATTTAGAGTGTGTGTTTACATGTTCCAGACACCCGTTGACCGCCTTCTAGATGAGCAAGGCTCTCAAAAACTTGGTGTCCCTGGACAGGCCAGGGTGTGTAGAAGATGCCTGGGTTGTCCATTGAAACCCAGGTATTTGCCAAGGGGCGTCATTTGCGGCGGGTGGAGAAGCCATGTTTTCACCTGAGTTGGTCCAAATAGCCATAAACATGCAACTTTGTATGCGTGCACATGTTCCCAACGTCCGTTGACCGCCTTCTAGGTGAGCCAGACTCAAAAACTTGGTGTCCCTGGGCAGGCCAGGGTGTGTAGAAGATACCTGAGTTGTCCATTGAAACCCAATATAATGTTATTATTATTATTACTATTATCATTACTACTATTATTGTTCTTATAAACCGAATCAGCTATTTTGAAAATACGCCATTCTATTTCAGATGGAATCTTCCGTATTAGTGGTATTTGTTGTATGATAGCATTTTTTATCTATTACATAAACTATAGAATAAACTATATATCAATATAAAGTGTGTTGTACTACTGTCTGTTTCGATAGCGTAGTGGTAACGGTTTGAACTGTCAACCCAAATGTCGCGAGTTCGAGCCTTGTATATGATCAATTTTTTTTTTCAATTTTTTTTCCATAAAAGTATCCCAGTGTACTATTTCAGTTTGTTTTTTAACTTTGCAAGTGTTGGTAGCAACGTCTTCACTATATACATTTGGATTGGCGCACTCCCAGACGCTAGTAGGGTGTCTGGGCTACATTTAGAGTGTGTGTTTACATGTTCCAGACACCCGTTGACCGCCTTCTAGATGAGCAAGGCTCTCAAAAACTTGGTGTCCCTGGACAGGCCAGGGTGTGTAGAAGATGCCTGGGTTGTCCATTGAAACCCAGGTATTTGCCAAGGGGCGTCATTTGCGGCGGGTGGAGAAGCCATGTTTTCACCTGAGTTGGTCCAAATAGCCATAAACATGCAACTTTGTATGCGTGCACATGTTCCCAACGTCCGTTGACCGCCTTCTAGGTGAGCCAGACTCAAAAACTTGGTGTCCCTGGGCAGGCCAGGGTGTGTAGAAGATACCTGAGTTGTCCATTGAAACCCAATATAATGTTATTATTATTATTACTATTATCATTACTACTATTATTGTTCTTATAAACCGAATCAGCTATTTTGAAAATACGCCATTCTATTTCAGATGGAATCTTCCGTATTAGTGGTATTTGTTGTATGATAGCATTTTTTATCTATTACATAAACTATAGAATAAACTATATATCAATATAAAGTGTGTTGTACTACTGTCTGTTTCGATAGCGTAGTGGTAACGGTTTGAACTGTCAACCCAAATGTCGCGAGTTCGAGCCTTGTATATGATCAATTTTTTTTTTCAATTTTTTTTCCATAAAAGTATCCCAGTGTACTATTTCAGTTTGTTTTTTAACTTTGCAAGTGTTGGTAGCAACGTCTTCACTATATACATTTGGATTGGCGCACTCCCAGACGCTAGTAGGGTGTCTGGGCTACATTTAGAGTGTGTGTTTACATGTTCCAGACACCCGTTGACCGCCTTCTAGATGAGCAAGGCTCTCAAAAACTTGGTGTCCCTGGACAGGCCAGGGTGTGTAGAAGATGCCTGGGTTGTCCATTGAAACCCAGGTATTTGCCAAGGGGCGTCATTTGCGGCGGGTGGAGAAGCCATGTTTTCACCTGAGTTGGTCCAAATAGCCATAAACATGCAACTTTGTATGCGTGCACATGTTCCCAACGTCCGTTGACCGCCTTCTAGGTGAGCCAGACTCAAAAACTTGGTGTCCCTGGGCAGGCCAGGGTGTGTAGAAGATACCTGAGTTGTCCATTGAAACCCAATATAATGTTATTATTATTATTACTATTATCATTACTACTATTATTGTTCTTATAAACCGAATCAGCTATTTTGAAAATACGCCATTCTATTTCAGATGGAATCTTCCGTATTAGTGGTATTTGTTGTATGATAGCATTTTTTATCTATTACATAAACTATAGAATAAACTATATATCAATATAAAGTGTGTTGTACTACTGTCTGTTTCGATAGCGTAGTGGTAACGGTTTGAACTGTCAACCCAAATGTCGCGAGTTCGAGCCTTGTATATGATCAATTTTTTTTTTCAATTTTTTTTCCATAAAAGTATCCCAGTGTACTATTTCAGTTTGTTTTTTAACTTTGCAAGTGTTGGTAGCAACGTCTTCACTATATACATTTGGATTGGCGCACTCCCAGACGCTAGTAGGGTGTCTGGGCTACATTTAGAGTGTGTGTTTACATGTTCCAGACACCCGTTGACCGCCTTCTAGATGAGCAAGGCTCTCAAAAACTTGGTGTCCCTGGACAGGCCAGGGTGTGTAGAAGATGCCTGGGTTGTCCATTGAAACCCAGGTATTTGCCAAGGGGCGTCATTTGCGGCGGGTGGAGAAGCCATGTTTTCACCTGAGTTGGTCCAAATAGCCATAAACATGCAACTTTGTATGCGTGCACATGTTCCCAACGTCCGTTGACCGCCTTCTAGGTGAGCCAGACTCAAAAACTTGGTGTCCCTGGGCAGGCCAGGGTGTGTAGAAGATACCTGAGTTGTCCATTGAAACCCAATATAATGTTATTATTATTATTACTATTATCATTACTACTATTATTGTTCTTATAAACCGAATCAGCTATTTTGAAAATACGCCATTCTATTTCAGATGGAATCTTCCGTATTAGTGGTATTTGTTGTATGATAGCATTTTTTATCTATTACATAAACTATAGAATAAACTATATATCAATATAAAGTGTGTTGTACTACTGTCTGTTTCGATAGCGTAGTGGTAACGGTTTGAACTGTCAACCCAAATGTCGCGAGTTCGAGCCTTGTATATGATCAATTTTTTTTTTCAATTTTTTTTCCATAAAAGTATCCCAGTGTACTATTTCAGTTTGTTTTTTAACTTTGCAAGTGTTGGTAGCAACGTCTTCACTATATACATTTGGATTGGCGCACTCCCAGACGCTAGTAGGGTGTCTGGGCTACATTTAGAGTGTGTGTTTACATGTTCCAGACACCCGTTGACCGCCTTCTAGATGAGCAAGGCTCTCAAAAACTTGGTGTCCCTGGACAGGCCAGGGTGTGTAGAAGATGCCTGGGTTGTCCATTGAAACCCAGGTATTTGCCAAGGGGCGTCATTTGCGGCGGGTGGAGAAGCCATGTTTTCACCTGAGTTGGTCCAAATAGCCATAAACATGCAACTTTGTATGCGTGCACATGTTCCCAACGTCCGTTGACCGCCTTCTAGGTGAGCCAGACTCAAAAACTTGGTGTCCCTGGGCAGGCCAGGGTGTGTAGAAGATACCTGAGTTGTCCATTGAAACCCAATATAATGTTATTATTATTATTACTATTATCATTACTACTATTATTGTTCTTATAAACCGAATCAGCTATTTTGAAAATACGCCATTCTATTTCAGATGGAATCTTCCGTATTAGTGGTATTTGTTGTATGATAGCATTTTTTATCTATTACATAAACTATAGAATAAACTATATATCAATATAAAGTGTGTTGTACTACTGTCTGTTTCGATAGCGTAGTGGTAACGGTTTGAACTGTCAACCCAAATGTCGCGAGTTCGAGCCTTGTATATGATCAATTTTTTTTTTCAATTTTTTTTCCATAAAAGTATCCCAGTGTACTATTTCAGTTTGTTTTTTAACTTTGCAAGTGTTGGTAGCAACGTCTTCACTATATACATTTGGATTGGCGCACTCCCAGACGCTAGTAGGGTGTCTGGGCTACATTTAGAGTGTGTGTTTACATGTTCCAGACACCCGTTGACCGCCTTCTAGATGAGCAAGGCTCTCAAAAACTTGGTGTCCCTGGACAGGCCAGGGTGTGTAGAAGATGCCTGGGTTGTCCATTGAAACCCAGGTATTTGCCAAGGGGCGTCATTTGCGGCGGGTGGAGAAGCCATGTTTTCACCTGAGTTGGTCCAAATAGCCATAAACATGCAACTTTGTATGCGTGCACATGTTCCCAACGTCCGTTGACCGCCTTCTAGGTGAGCCAGACTCAAAAACTTGGTGTCCCTGGGCAGGCCAGGGTGTGTAGAAGATACCTGAGTTGTCCATTGAAACCCAATATAATGTTATTATTATTATTACTATTATCATTACTACTATTATTGTTCTTATAAACCGAATCAGCTATTTTGAAAATACGCCATTCTATTTCAGATGGAATCTTCCGTATTAGTGGTATTTGTTGTATGATAGCATTTTTTATCTATTACATAAACTATAGAATAAACTATATATCAATATAAAGTGTGTTGTACTACTGTCTGTTTCGATAGCGTAGTGGTAACGGTTTGAACTGTCAACCCAAATGTCGCGAGTTCGAGCCTTGTATATGATCAATTTTTTTTTTCAATTTTTTTTCCATAAAAGTATCCCAGTGTACTATTTCAGTTTGTTTTTTAACTTTGCAAGTGTTGGTAGCAACGTCTTCACTATATACATTTGGATTGGCGCACTCCCAGACGCTAGTAGGGTGTCTGGGCTACATTTAGAGTGTGTGTTTACATGTTCCAGACACCCGTTGACCGCCTTCTAGATGAGCAAGGCTCTCAAAAACTTGGTGTCCCTGGACAGGCCAGGGTGTGTAGAAGATGCCTGGGTTGTCCATTGAAACCCAGGTATTTGCCAAGGGGCGTCATTTGCGGCGGGTGGAGAAGCCATGTTTTCACCTGAGTTGGTCCAAATAGCCATAAACATGCAACTTTGTATGCGTGCACATGTTCCCAACGTCCGTTGACCGCCTTCTAGGTGAGCCAGACTCAAAAACTTGGTGTCCCTGGGCAGGCCAGGGTGTGTAGAAGATACCTGAGTTGTCCATTGAAACCCAATATAATGTTATTATTATTATTACTATTATCATTACTACTATTATTGTTCTTATAAACCGAATCAGCTATTTTGAAAATACGCCATTCTATTTCAGATGGAATCTTCCGTATTAGTGGTATTTGTTGTATGATAGCATTTTTTATCTATTACATAAACTATAGAATAAACTATATATCAATATAAAGTGTGTTGTACTACTGTCTGTTTCGATAGCGTAGTGGTAACGGTTTGAACTGTCAACCCAAATGTCGCGAGTTCGAGCCTTGTATATGATCAATTTTTTTTTTCAATTTTTTTTCCATAAAAGTATCCCAGTGTACTATTTCAGTTTGTTTTTTAACTTTGCAAGTGTTGGTAGCAACGTCTTCACTATATACATTTGGATTGGCGCACTCCCAGACGCTAGTAGGGTGTCTGGGCTACATTTAGAGTGTGTGTTTACATGTTCCAGACACCCGTTGACCGCCTTCTAGATGAGCAAGGCTCTCAAAAACTTGGTGTCCCTGGACAGGCCAGGGTGTGTAGAAGATGCCTGGGTTGTCCATTGAAACCCAGGTATTTGCCAAGGGGCGTCATTTGCGGCGGGTGGAGAAGCCATGTTTTCACCTGAGTTGGTCCAAATAGCCATAAACATGCAACTTTGTATGCGTGCACATGTTCCCAACGTCCGTTGACCGCCTTCTAGGTGAGCCAGACTCAAAAACTTGGTGTCCCTGGGCAGGCCAGGGTGTGTAGAAGATACCTGAGTTGTCCATTGAAACCCAATATAATGTTATTATTATTATTACTATTATCATTACTACTATTATTGTTCTTATAAACCGAATCAGCTATTTTGAAAATACGCCATTCTATTTCAGATGGAATCTTCCGTATTAGTGGTATTTGTTGTATGATAGCATTTTTTATCTATTACATAAACTATAGAATAAACTATATATCAATATAAAGTGTGTTGTACTACTGTCTGTTTCGATAGCGTAGTGGTAACGGTTTGAACTGTCAACCCAAATGTCGCGAGTTCGAGCCTTGTATATGATCAATTTTTTTTTTCAATTTTTTTTCCATAAAAGTATCCCAGTGTACTATTTCAGTTTGTTTTTTAACTTTGCAAGTGTTGGTAGCAACGTCTTCACTATATACATTTGGATTGGCGCACTCCCAGACGCTAGTAGGGTGTCTGGGCTACATTTAGAGTGTGTGTTTACATGTTCCAGACACCCGTTGACCGCCTTCTAGATGAGCAAGGCTCTCAAAAACTTGGTGTCCCTGGACAGGCCAGGGTGTGTAGAAGATGCCTGGGTTGTCCATTGAAACCCAGGTATTTGCCAAGGGGCGTCATTTGCGGCGGGTGGAGAAGCCATGTTTTCACCTGAGTTGGTCCAAATAGCCATAAACATGCAACTTTGTATGCGTGCACATGTTCCCAACGTCCGTTGACCGCCTTCTAGGTGAGCCAGACTCAAAAACTTGGTGTCCCTGGGCAGGCCAGGGTGTGTAGAAGATACCTGAGTTGTCCATTGAAACCCAATATAATGTTATTATTATTATTACTATTATCATTACTACTATTATTGTTCTTATAAACCGAATCAGCTATTTTGAAAATACGCCATTCTATTTCAGATGGAATCTTCCGTATTAGTGGTATTTGTTGTATGATAGCATTTTTTATCTATTACATAAACTATAGAATAAACTATATATCAATATAAAGTGTGTTGTACTACTGTCTGTTTCGATAGCGTAGTGGTAACGGTTTGAACTGTCAACCCAAATGTCGCGAGTTCGAGCCTTGTATATGATCAATTTTTTTTTTCAATTTTTTTTCCATAAAAGTATCCCAGTGTACTATTTCAGTTTGTTTTTTAACTTTGCAAGTGTTGGTAGCAACGTCTTCACTATATACATTTGGATTGGCGCACTCCCAGACGCTAGTAGGGTGTCTGGGCTACATTTAGAGTGTGTGTTTACATGTTCCAGACACCCGTTGACCGCCTTCTAGATGAGCAAGGCTCTCAAAAACTTGGTGTCCCTGGACAGGCCAGGGTGTGTAGAAGATGCCTGGGTTGTCCATTGAAACCCAGGTATTTGCCAAGGGGCGTCATTTGCGGCGGGTGGAGAAGCCATGTTTTCACCTGAGTTGGTCCAAATAGCCATAAACATGCAACTTTGTATGCGTGCACATGTTCCCAACGTCCGTTGACCGCCTTCTAGGTGAGCCAGACTCAAAAACTTGGTGTCCCTGGGCAGGCCAGGGTGTGTAGAAGATACCTGAGTTGTCCATTGAAACCCAATATAATGTTATTATTATTATTACTATTATCATTACTACTATTATTGTTCTTATAAACCGAATCAGCTATTTTGAAAATACGCCATTCTATTTCAGATGGAATCTTCCGTATTAGTGGTATTTGTTGTATGATAGCATTTTTTATCTATTACATAAACTATAGAATAAACTATATATCAATATAAAGTGTGTTGTACTACTGTCTGTTTCGATAGCGTAGTGGTAACGGTTTGAACTGTCAACCCAAATGTCGCGAGTTCGAGCCTTGTATATGATCAATTTTTTTTTTCAATTTTTTTTCCATAAAAGTATCCCAGTGTACTATTTCAGTTTGTTTTTTAACTTTGCAAGTGTTGGTAGCAACGTCTTCACTATATACATTTGGATTGGCGCACTCCCAGACGCTAGTAGGGTGTCTGGGCTACATTTAGAGTGTGTGTTTACATGTTCCAGACACCCGTTGACCGCCTTCTAGATGAGCAAGGCTCTCAAAAACTTGGTGTCCCTGGACAGGCCAGGGTGTGTAGAAGATGCCTGGGTTGTCCATTGAAACCCAGGTATTTGCCAAGGGGCGTCATTTGCGGCGGGTGGAGAAGCCATGTTTTCACCTGAGTTGGTCCAAATAGCCATAAACATGCAACTTTGTATGCGTGCACATGTTCCCAACGTCCGTTGACCGCCTTCTAGGTGAGCCAGACTCAAAAACTTGGTGTCCCTGGGCAGGCCAGGGTGTGTAGAAGATACCTGAGTTGTCCATTGAAACCCAATATAATGTTATTATTATTATTACTATTATCATTACTACTATTATTGTTCTTATAAACCGAATCAGCTATTTTGAAAATACGCCATTCTATTTCAGATGGAATCTTCCGTATTAGTGGTATTTGTTGTATGATAGCATTTTTTATCTATTACATAAACTATAGAATAAACTATATATCAATATAAAGTGTGTTGTACTACTGTCTGTTTCGATAGCGTAGTGGTAACGGTTTGAACTGTCAACCCAAATGTCGCGAGTTCGAGCCTTGTATATGATCAATTTTTTTTTTCAATTTTTTTTCCATAAAAGTATCCCAGTGTACTATTTCAGTTTGTTTTTTAACTTTGCAAGTGTTGGTAGCAACGTCTTCACTATATACATTTGGATTGGCGCACTCCCAGACGCTAGTAGGGTGTCTGGGCTACATTTAGAGTGTGTGTTTACATGTTCCAGACACCCGTTGACCGCCTTCTAGATGAGCAAGGCTCTCAAAAACTTGGTGTCCCTGGACAGGCCAGGGTGTGTAGAAGATGCCTGGGTTGTCCATTGAAACCCAGGTATTTGCCAAGGGGCGTCATTTGCGGCGGGTGGAGAAGCCATGTTTTCACCTGAGTTGGTCCAAATAGCCATAAACATGCAACTTTGTATGCGTGCACATGTTCCCAACGTCCGTTGACCGCCTTCTAGGTGAGCCAGACTCAAAAACTTGGTGTCCCTGGGCAGGCCAGGGTGTGTAGAAGATACCTGAGTTGTCCATTGAAACCCAATATAATGTTATTATTATTATTACTATTATCATTACTACTATTATTGTTCTTATAAACCGAATCAGCTATTTTGAAAATACGCCATTCTATTTCAGATGGAATCTTCCGTATTAGTGGTATTTGTTGTATGATAGCATTTTTTATCTATTACATAAACTATAGAATAAACTATATATCAATATAAAGTGTGTTGTACTACTGTCTGTTTCGATAGCGTAGTGGTAACGGTTTGAACTGTCAACCCAAATGTCGCGAGTTCGAGCCTTGTATATGATCAATTTTTTTTTTCAATTTTTTTTCCATAAAAGTATCCCAGTGTACTATTTCAGTTTGTTTTTTAACTTTGCAAGTGTTGGTAGCAACGTCTTCACTATATACATTTGGATTGGCGCACTCCCAGACGCTAGTAGGGTGTCTGGGCTACATTTAGAGTGTGTGTTTACATGTTCCAGACACCCGTTGACCGCCTTCTAGATGAGCAAGGCTCTCAAAAACTTGGTGTCCCTGGACAGGCCAGGGTGTGTAGAAGATGCCTGGGTTGTCCATTGAAACCCAGGTATTTGCCAAGGGGCGTCATTTGCGGCGGGTGGAGAAGCCATGTTTTCACCTGAGTTGGTCCAAATAGCCATAAACATGCAACTTTGTATGCGTGCACATGTTCCCAACGTCCGTTGACCGCCTTCTAGGTGAGCCAGACTCAAAAACTTGGTGTCCCTGGGCAGGCCAGGGTGTGTAGAAGATACCTGAGTTGTCCATTGAAACCCAATATAATGTTATTATTATTATTACTATTATCATTACTACTATTATTGTTCTTATAAACCGAATCAGCTATTTTGAAAATACGCCATTCTATTTCAGATGGAATCTTCCGTATTAGTGGTATTTGTTGTATGATAGCATTTTTTATCTATTACATAAACTATAGAATAAACTATATATCAATATAAAGTGTGTTGTACTACTGTCTGTTTCGATAGCGTAGTGGTAACGGTTTGAACTGTCAACCCAAATGTCGCGAGTTCGAGCCTTGTATATGATCAATTTTTTTTTTCAATTTTTTTTCCATAAAAGTATCCCAGTGTACTATTTCAGTTTGTTTTTTAACTTTGCAAGTGTTGGTAGCAACGTCTTCACTATATACATTTGGATTGGCGCACTCCCAGACGCTAGTAGGGTGTCTGGGCTACATTTAGAGTGTGTGTTTACATGTTCCAGACACCCGTTGACCGCCTTCTAGATGAGCAAGGCTCTCAAAAACTTGGTGTCCCTGGACAGGCCAGGGTGTGTAGAAGATGCCTGGGTTGTCCATTGAAACCCAGGTATTTGCCAAGGGGCGTCATTTGCGGCGGGTGGAGAAGCCATGTTTTCACCTGAGTTGGTCCAAATAGCCATAAACATGCAACTTTGTATGCGTGCACATGTTCCCAACGTCCGTTGACCGCCTTCTAGGTGAGCCAGACTCAAAAACTTGGTGTCCCTGGGCAGGCCAGGGTGTGTAGAAGATACCTGAGTTGTCCATTGAAACCCAATATAATGTTATTATTATTATTACTATTATCATTACTACTATTATTGTTCTTATAAACCGAATCAGCTATTTTGAAAATACGCCATTCTATTTCAGATGGAATCTTCCGTATTAGTGGTATTTGTTGTATGATAGCATTTTTTATCTATTACATAAACTATAGAATAAACTATATATCAATATAAAGTGTGTTGTACTACTGTCTGTTTCGATAGCGTAGTGGTAACGGTTTGAACTGTCAACCCAAATGTCGCGAGTTCGAGCCTTGTATATGATCAATTTTTTTTTTCAATTTTTTTTCCATAAAAGTATCCCAGTGTACTATTTCAGTTTGTTTTTTAACTTTGCAAGTGTTGGTAGCAACGTCTTCACTATATACATTTGGATTGGCGCACTCCCAGACGCTAGTAGGGTGTCTGGGCTACATTTAGAGTGTGTGTTTACATGTTCCAGACACCCGTTGACCGCCTTCTAGATGAGCAAGGCTCTCAAAAACTTGGTGTCCCTGGACAGGCCAGGGTGTGTAGAAGATGCCTGGGTTGTCCATTGAAACCCAGGTATTTGCCAAGGGGCGTCATTTGCGGCGGGTGGAGAAGCCATGTTTTCACCTGAGTTGGTCCAAATAGCCATAAACATGCAACTTTGTATGCGTGCACATGTTCCCAACGTCCGTTGACCGCCTTCTAGGTGAGCCAGACTCAAAAACTTGGTGTCCCTGGGCAGGCCAGGGTGTGTAGAAGATACCTGAGTTGTCCATTGAAACCCAATATAATGTTATTATTATTATTACTATTATCATTACTACTATTATTGTTCTTATAAACCGAATCAGCTATTTTGAAAATACGCCATTCTATTTCAGATGGAATCTTCCGTATTAGTGGTATTTGTTGTATGATAGCATTTTTTATCTATTACATAAACTATAGAATAAACTATATATCAATATAAAGTGTGTTGTACTACTGTCTGTTTCGATAGCGTAGTGGTAACGGTTTGAACTGTCAACCCAAATGTCGCGAGTTCGAGCCTTGTATATGATCAATTTTTTTTTTCAATTTTTTTTCCATAAAAGTATCCCAGTGTACTATTTCAGTTTGTTTTTTAACTTTGCAAGTGTTGGTAGCAACGTCTTCACTATATACATTTGGATTGGCGCACTCCCAGACGCTAGTAGGGTGTCTGGGCTACATTTAGAGTGTGTGTTTACATGTTCCAGACACCCGTTGACCGCCTTCTAGATGAGCAAGGCTCTCAAAAACTTGGTGTCCCTGGACAGGCCAGGGTGTGTAGAAGATGCCTGGGTTGTCCATTGAAACCCAGGTATTTGCCAAGGGGCGTCATTTGCGGCGGGTGGAGAAGCCATGTTTTCACCTGAGTTGGTCCAAATAGCCATAAACATGCAACTTTGTATGCGTGCACATGTTCCCAACGTCCGTTGACCGCCTTCTAGGTGAGCCAGACTCAAAAACTTGGTGTCCCTGGGCAGGCCAGGGTGTGTAGAAGATACCTGAGTTGTCCATTGAAACCCAATATAATGTTATTATTATTATTACTATTATCATTACTACTATTATTGTTCTTATAAACCGAATCAGCTATTTTGAAAATACGCCATTCTATTTCAGATGGAATCTTCCGTATTAGTGGTATTTGTTGTATGATAGCATTTTTTATCTATTACATAAACTATAGAATAAACTATATATCAATATAAAGTGTGTTGTACTACTGTCTGTTTCGATAGCGTAGTGGTAACGGTTTGAACTGTCAACCCAAATGTCGCGAGTTCGAGCCTTGTATATGATCAATTTTTTTTTTCAATTTTTTTTCCATAAAAGTATCCCAGTGTACTATTTCAGTTTGTTTTTTAACTTTGCAAGTGTTGGTAGCAACGTCTTCACTATATACATTTGGATTGGCGCACTCCCAGACGCTAGTAGGGTGTCTGGGCTACATTTAGAGTGTGTGTTTACATGTTCCAGACACCCGTTGACCGCCTTCTAGATGAGCAAGGCTCTCAAAAACTTGGTGTCCCTGGACAGGCCAGGGTGTGTAGAAGATGCCTGGGTTGTCCATTGAAACCCAGGTATTTGCCAAGGGGCGTCATTTGCGGCGGGTGGAGAAGCCATGTTTTCACCTGAGTTGGTCCAAATAGCCATAAACATGCAACTTTGTATGCGTGCACATGTTCCCAACGTCCGTTGACCGCCTTCTAGGTGAGCCAGACTCAAAAACTTGGTGTCCCTGGGCAGGCCAGGGTGTGTAGAAGATACCTGAGTTGTCCATTGAAACCCAATATAATGTTATTATTATTATTACTATTATCATTACTACTATTATTGTTCTTATAAACCGAATCAGCTATTTTGAAAATACGCCATTCTATTTCAGATGGAATCTTCCGTATTAGTGGTATTTGTTGTATGATAGCATTTTTTATCTATTACATAAACTATAGAATAAACTATATATCAATATAAAGTGTGTTGTACTACTGTCTGTTTCGATAGCGTAGTGGTAACGGTTTGAACTGTCAACCCAAATGTCGCGAGTTCGAGCCTTGTATATGATCAATTTTTTTTTTTCAATTTTTTTTCCATAAAAGTATCCCAGTGTACTATTTCAGTTTGTTTTTTAACTTTGCAAGTGTTGGTAGCAACGTCTTCACTATATACATTTGGATTGGCGCACTCCCAGACGCTAGTAGGGTGTCTGGGCTACATTTAGAGTGTGTGTTTACATGTTCCAGACACCCGTTGACCGCCTTCTAGATGAGCAAGGCTCTCAAAAACTTGGTGTCCCTGGACAGGCCAGGGTGTGTAGAAGATGCCTGGGTTGTCCATTGAAACCCAGGTATTTGCCAAGGGGCGTCATTTGCGGCGGGTGGAGAAGCCATGTTTTCACCTGAGTTGGTCCAAATAGCCATAAACATGCAACTTTGTATGCGTGCACATGTTCCCAACGTCCGTTGACCGCCTTCTAGGTGAGCCAGACTCAAAAACTTGGTGTCCCTGGGCAGGCCAGGGTGTGTAGAAGATACCTGAGTTGTCCATTGAAACCCAATATAATGTTATTATTATTATTACTATTATCATTACTACTATTATTGTTCTTATAAACCGAATCAGCTATTTTGAAAATACGCCATTCTATTTCAGATGGAATCTTCCGTATTAGTGGTATTTGTTGTATGATAGCATTTTTTATCTATTACATAAACTATAGAATAAACTATATATCAATATAAAGTGTGTTGTACTACTGTCTGTTTCGATAGCGTAGTGGTAACGGTTTGAACTGTCAACCCAAATGTCGCGAGTTCGAGCCTTGTATATGATCAATTTTTTTTTTCAATTTTTTTTCCATAAAAGTATCCCAGTGTACTATTTCAGTTTGTTTTTTAACTTTGCAAGTGTTGGTAGCAACGTCTTCACTATATACATTTGGATTGGCGCACTCCCAGACGCTAGTAGGGTGTCTGGGCTACATTTAGAGTGTGTGTTTACATGTTCCAGACACCCGTTGACCGCCTTCTAGATGAGCAAGGCTCTCAAAAACTTGGTGTCCCTGGACAGGCCAGGGTGTGTAGAAGATGCCTGGGTTGTCCATTGAAACCCAGGTATTTGCCAAGGGGCGTCATTTGCGGCGGGTGGAGAAGCCATGTTTTCACCTGAGTTGGTCCAAATAGCCATAAACATGCAACTTTGTATGCGTGCACATGTTCCCAACGTCCGTTGACCGCCTTCTAGGTGAGCCAGACTCAAAAACTTGGTGTCCCTGGGCAGGCCAGGGTGTGTAGAAGATACCTGAGTTGTCCATTGAAACCCAATATAATGTTATTATTATTATTACTATTATCATTACTACTATTATTGTTCTTATAAACCGAATCAGCTATTTTGAAAATACGCCATTCTATTTCAGATGGAATCTTCCGTATTAGTGGTATTTGTTGTATGATAGCATTTTTTATCTATTACATAAACTATAGAATAAACTATATATCAATATAAAGTGTGTTGTACTACTGTCTGTTTCGATAGCGTAGTGGTAACGGTTTGAACTGTCAACCCAAATGTCGCGAGTTCGAGCCTTGTATATGATCAATTTTTTTTTTCAATTTTTTTTCCATAAAAGTATCCCAGTGTACTATTTCAGTTTGTTTTTTAACTTTGCAAGTGTTGGTAGCAACGTCTTCACTATATACATTTGGATTGGCGCACTCCCAGACGCTAGTAGGGTGTCTGGGCTACATTTAGAGTGTGTGTTTACATGTTCCAGACACCCGTTGACCGCCTTCTAGATGAGCAAGGCTCTCAAAAACTTGGTGTCCCTGGACAGGCCAGGGTGTGTAGAAGATGCCTGGGTTGTCCATTGAAACCCAGGTATTTGCCAAGGGGCGTCATTTGCGGCGGGTGGAGAAGCCATGTTTTCACCTGAGTTGGTCCAAATAGCCATAAACATGCAACTTTGTATGCGTGCACATGTTCCCAACGTCCGTTGACCGCCTTCTAGGTGAGCCAGACTCAAAAACTTGGTGTCCCTGGGCAGGCCAGGGTGTGTAGAAGATACCTGAGTTGTCCATTGAAACCCAATATAATGTTATTATTATTATTACTATTATCATTACTACTATTATTGTTCTTATAAACCGAATCAGCTATTTTGAAAATACGCCATTCTATTTCAGATGGAATCTTCCGTATTAGTGGTATTTGTTGTATGATAGCATTTTTTATCTATTACATAAACTATAGAATAAACTATATATCAATATAAAGTGTGTTGTACTACTGTCTGTTTCGATAGCGTAGTGGTAACGGTTTGAACTGTCAACCCAAATGTCGCGAGTTCGAGCCTTGTATATGATCAATTTTTTTTTTCAATTTTTTTTCCATAAAAGTATCCCAGTGTACTATTTCAGTTTGTTTTTTAACTTTGCAAGTGTTGGTAGCAACGTCTTCACTATATACATTTGGATTGGCGCACTCCCAGACGCTAGTAGGGTGTCTGGGCTACATTTAGAGTGTGTGTTTACATGTTCCAGACACCCGTTGACCGCCTTCTAGATGAGCAAGGCTCTCAAAAACTTGGTGTCCCTGGACAGGCCAGGGTGTGTAGAAGATGCCTGGGTTGTCCATTGAAACCCAGGTATTTGCCAAGGGGCGTCATTTGCGGCGGGTGGAGAAGCCATGTTTTCACCTGAGTTGGTCCAAATAGCCATAAACATGCAACTTTGTATGCGTGCACATGTTCCCAACGTCCGTTGACCGCCTTCTAGGTGAGCCAGACTCAAAAACTTGGTGTCCCTGGGCAGGCCAGGGTGTGTAGAAGATACCTGAGTTGTCCATTGAAACCCAATATAATGTTATTATTATTATTACTATTATCATTACTACTATTATTGTTCTTATAAACCGAATCAGCTATTTTGAAAATACGCCATTCTATTTCAGATGGAATCTTCCGTATTAGTGGTATTTGTTGTATGATAGCATTTTTTATCTATTACATAAACTATAGAATAAACTATATATCAATATAAAGTGTGTTGTACTACTGTCTGTTTCGATAGCGTAGTGGTAACGGTTTGAACTGTCAACCCAAATGTCGCGAGTTCGAGCCTTGTATATGATCAATTTTTTTTTTCAATTTTTTTTCCATAAAAGTATCCCAGTGTACTATTTCAGTTTGTTTTTTAACTTTGCAAGTGTTGGTAGCAACGTCTTCACTATATACATTTGGATTGGCGCACTCCCAGACGCTAGTAGGGTGTCTGGGCTACATTTAGAGTGTGTGTTTACATGTTCCAGACACCCGTTGACCGCCTTCTAGATGAGCAAGGCTCTCAAAAACTTGGTGTCCCTGGACAGGCCAGGGTGTGTAGAAGATGCCTGGGTTGTCCATTGAAACCCAGGTATTTGCCAAGGGGCGTCATTTGCGGCGGGTGGAGAAGCCATGTTTTCACCTGAGTTGGTCCAAATAGCCATAAACATGCAACTTTGTATGCGTGCACATGTTCCCAACGTCCGTTGACCGCCTTCTAGGTGAGCCAGACTCAAAAACTTGGTGTCCCTGGGCAGGCCAGGGTGTGTAGAAGATACCTGAGTTGTCCATTGAAACCCAATATAATGTTATTATTATTATTACTATTATCATTACTACTATTATTGTTCTTATAAACCGAATCAGCTATTTTGAAAATACGCCATTCTATTTCAGATGGAATCTTCCGTATTAGTGGTATTTGTTGTATGATAGCATTTTTTATCTATTACATAAACTATAGAATAAACTATATATCAATATAAAGTGTGTTGTACTACTGTCTGTTTCGATAGCGTAGTGGTAACGGTTTGAACTGTCAACCCAAATGTCGCGAGTTCGAGCCTTGTATATGATCAATTTTTTTTTCAATTTTTTTTCCATAAAAGTATCCCAGTGTACTATTTCAGTTTGTTTTTTAACTTTGCAAGTGTTGGTAGCAACGTCTTCACTATATACATTTGGATTGGCGCACTCCCAGACGCTAGTAGGGTGTCTGGGCTACATTTAGAGTGTGTGTTTACATGTTCCAGACACCCGTTGACCGCCTTCTAGATGAGCAAGGCTCTCAAAAACTTGGTGTCCCTGGACAGGCCAGGGTGTGTAGAAGATGCCTGGGTTGTCCATTGAAACCCAGGTATTTGCCAAGGGGCGTCATTTGCGGCGGGTGGAGAAGCCATGTTTTCACCTGAGTTGGTCCAAATAGCCATAAACATGCAACTTTGTATGCGTGCACATGTTCCCAACGTCCGTTGACCGCCTTCTAGGTGAGCCAGACTCAAAAACTTGGTGTCCCTGGGCAGGCCAGGGTGTGTAGAAGATACCTGAGTTGTCCATTGAAACCCAATATAATGTTATTATTATTATTACTATTATCATTACTACTATTATTGTTCTTATAAACCGAATCAGCTATTTTGAAAATACGCCATTCTATTTCAGATGGAATCTTCCGTATTAGTGGTATTTGTTGTATGATAGCATTTTTTATCTATTACATAAACTATAGAATAAACTATATATCAATATAAAGTGTGTTGTACTACTGTCTGTTTCGATAGCGTAGTGGTAACGGTTTGAACTGTCAACCCAAATGTCGCGAGTTCGAGCCTTGTATATGATCAATTTTTTTTTTCAATTTTTTTTCCATAAAAGTATCCCAGTGTACTATTTCAGTTTGTTTTTTAACTTTGCAAGTGTTGGTAGCAACGTCTTCACTATATACATTTGGATTGGCGCACTCCCAGACGCTAGTAGGGTGTCTGGGCTACATTTAGAGTGTGTGTTTACATGTTCCAGACACCCGTTGACCGCCTTCTAGATGAGCAAGGCTCTCAAAAACTTGGTGTCCCTGGACAGGCCAGGGTGTGTAGAAGATGCCTGGGTTGTCCATTGAAACCCAGGTATTTGCCAAGGGGCGTCATTTGCGGCGGGTGGAGAAGCCATGTTTTCACCTGAGTTGGTCCAAATAGCCATAAACATGCAACTTTGTATGCGTGCACATGTTCCCAACGTCCGTTGACCGCCTTCTAGGTGAGCCAGACTCAAAAACTTGGTGTCCCTGGGCAGGCCAGGGTGTGTAGAAGATACCTGAGTTGTCCATTGAAACCCAATATAATGTTATTATTATTATTACTATTATCATTACTACTATTATTGTTCTTATAAACCGAATCAGCTATTTTGAAAATACGCCATTCTATTTCAGATGGAATCTTCCGTATTAGTGGTATTTGTTGTATGATAGCATTTTTTATCTATTACATAAACTATAGAATAAACTATATATCAATATAAAGTGTGTTGTACTACTGTCTGTTTCGATAGCGTAGTGGTAACGGTTTGAACTGTCAACCCAAATGTCGCGAGTTCGAGCCTTGTATATGATCAATTTTTTTTTCA